>ML675617.1:2006968-2243528 GCA_007922155.1 Mesoclemmys tuberculata | reverse complement strand
ATCATATTGGTCCCTTCTGACCTATGAGTCTATGAGTCTATGGATTTAGAGTAACAGAGTGCCTGAGCAGCATGTTGGCAGAGGGAAAGTAATTTAGATAAGAAGAAGGTAAAAAAATAGACTGACCCTCTCAAATACATGGATGGGTACTGGACTTGCAGTAGTTGTCTGGGGAAAATTATGCCAGATAGCTCAATGAATATGAGATGCAGCACGTATAGATACAGAGGGCGAGATCTTGAGCTCATTGAAGTCACTTCAGTGGGGCCAAGATTTTCCCCCGAAATGTTCATAAATAGATATTATGTTTATCTATGGTAATCTTTAAAATTTGTTTGTAAATTTGAGTGTTTGTAAAATGATGTTTTGTGCACTTTTAAAAAACTCTGTTGGTGTCCATAGTGTTTTATTTGCAGACTGCCTTGGCCCAGGATCACATTTTGAGTGCTACAGTGCTAAGTAATGTTCAGCGAAACCCAAAAGCTAGATAAACATATTCTTCAAATAAATTCTGCTTTAGCTTATTAACATGGAAATTAGTCATAGCCAAAGCCATGGAAATCCTTCTTATTCTTAACCCATTTGCTTCATTGTTTTTAATTCTAATTTTAACAAATCAAAGAACTCCTTTCATACATTACCTTTAATGTACTGATATGCTGGTATTCTGAGCATCAGTGTTGAATTTTAGAGAGAGAAAAAACAGGCTCTTCATTTTTAAAACACTTCTGTTCTAGCGATATTTCTAGGTGATCTAGACCAGTATATGCACTGTATCTTGCCTTGCCATGGATATAGTGACATCAGTGACACTAGATAGAGCACGTCAGTTCTAACACTTCAGGCAATGTTGACAGGGCAAAACGAAGTGGAAAACCTTGTGCAACAAAACAAAGAACTGACCCAGATCAAATTCTTCATTCCCATGTTTAAGTTATAAGACAATGGGGCCATGATGCAGTGCCTTTATTTTCATCCTTTAGGTTTTATATTCAAAAGAATTTCCCCTCTAAGACTGCAGTCCAGTATTATGCTCACAGGCAGATTCCTGCAACTGCACGGGCCTCATTAATTTGAGTGACTCAGATGCTAGCCAGGGATCTATCGGCAGACATCAGATTGCAGAGTAGGGACCTAAAAGGTATTCATGCAAACAAGCACAAAGTGGAATTGTGTTGAGTATTTTCAGAGGGAAATGTCCCTGAAGCAGTGGCCGAAGCTATGTTAAAAATGGTTGTGCCCAGGAAAAGTGCCAGCCGAGGCACAAATGATTATGGACACACAAACTTGCTCCACCCATCAGCTACTTTTTGGTCTTAATTCTTAAATGCCAGAGATGATAATGCATTGCATCTTCTACTGTGGATCCAAGGGCCTTGCCTATATAATTTAACAGAATTGCTTAAAGAAAACATTATATTTTTGGTATTTTTATTATACTTATTGCCACCTGCTGGCCAATGTAAGAATAACTATTTACCATTAGAAGGCTGTACTGAGCGTGCATTAGCGCAGGAGTCCCCAAACTTACAGCTGCATGGGCCACATGACTCAGTCTTAATCTTATGGTGGGCTGGAGCGTGGCAGTGGGGGGAGGTGGGAGTGGCCGCTTCGTGGCACTGCTTGAGGCTGAGAGCGAGGCACTGGGCCCATGTGGGAGTGGGGCGGGGGGGATGGGGCTAGTCAAAATATGTCAGTGGGCCATAGTTTGGGCACCACTGGATGAGCGTGTGTGTGAGGAAGTTTTTCCAAGATGGAGGCTGATTAGTTGTTTAGGTAAACCTATGCTGGAATAAAGGATCTCCTTTTTCAGTTCTAAACTGTTTTGGGTCTCCCTGTACTACACTGGTGATGAAGATCAATGAGAACCATCAGCAGCAAGCTCTGCACATTGTCTGAGTAAGTGACAGCCTTTTTTTATTGCAAAGAAAAACAGCTGCATATGAAAACATGAAAGGGTAGGATTCAGAGCAGGAGGAGGGGCATTGGACTCACAAAGGGGTGCCCACATATTATGTGCAGTGGCCGGGAATGGATTGGGAAATCGAGACAGTTGTGCGACAATGTGTACTTTGCTAATCCAACCACCATTCTCTACTGAAAGTTCCTTTGCATCCATAGAAGTGGCCTCAGCAACCCTGGGTGAGGCTTCATGTAGACTATGCTGGTCCATTTATGGGGAAAATGTTTTTATTAATAATCGGTGCTCATTCAAAAAGGACTGTGACACACATAATGCCCTCATCTATGGCTAAGGCTACAACTGATAAACGTTGACTTACATTTTTCATTTTTGGATTGCCTGAGACAGTGATGAGTGACAGGGTACTCATTTCGCTGGTGCTGTATTTCAGGAATTTATGAAAAAAAGAAAGCATCAAACACATTAGAACTGCACCATACTTCTGCAAATGGCCTAGTGGAGCAGTCTGCACATCATATAAAAGAGGGGATGAAAAGGATTGCATATGGTAGCATAGAAACTGGCCAGGCTTCTTGTCCAGTATCACATCACACCACAAGGCACAACAGGAAACTCATTTGCAGTACACTTAATGGGAAGGAAACTAAGAACTCATATGGACTCTCAACACCCTGATGAAGCTAATAAGCTGACGAAATAGCAGGAAACCCCAATGTTATATTATGATGTCTGAGCATCACCAATAGTCTTAGGTATACATATTGCAATTTATGCTCTTAGGTTTTGCAATGACCTTTGCTGGTTATCAGGTCACATCAAAGCACAGGTGGGACCAGTTTCTTGGGAGATGGAGTTACCAGATAGGAGGCACATTCATAGATATCAAAATCAGATTCATCTGCAGTACTAAAAGGAGTTCCCAGTTCAGAATTCTCATTCATATTTTGAAGTACCAGGTGTTACGGAGTCATTGACTATCCAATTGCTACATCCAGAAGTAGCAAGATTACTGAGGACACAATATCAGTCACTACAGAGGACTTGAAAGTTAAGCCTAGAGAGATGGTTGTATTATTAGAAAGCCTTTCTGCACCTGCTGTTGATCAGGACCAATAGATGTTTCTATTGCACCGCTCCAGAAGATCTCCCAAACCTAGATACAGATTGGATTTGTAGTAATAAGGCAAATTGTGTAATTCCTTGTAATTGCTTGAGGATTAGGATAGTCTACCCCAATTTCTGAGTTAAGATTTTTTTCTTGTTGATGTTGTTATAATGTTAATAGTTTTATGTTTACTATTAATAATAATTTAAAGGGGAAGGAGAGTAATGTTGTAGGTATTTTGGTATGCTTATTGCCCCTTGCTGGCCAATGTGAGAATAGCTATTTACTGTTAGAAGCCCTAAGCATGCTCCAGTAAGTATGGGAAGAAGTTTTTCCAAGATGGAGGCTGATTAGTTGTTTAGATTAATGTGTACTGGAATAAAAGATGTCCTTTTTCAGTTCTAATCTGTTTTCTGCTGGGGAGGGGAAGCCAAATAGAGCCCGTAGCTTTGTTGTTCCTATGTCACATGAGAGCCTTTCCATGCTATTTATTTTAACAGAACAGTAACTGGTGTCATAGATATGGGACTAGAAATTATATTTATTTGTGTAGACTGGGAGAAAATCTCCTGGAGTATAGGAAAGTACATTGAATCAACAACGTCTTTAATGTCAATGAAATCTGGCATTCAGGGTGCTGCCATTAATTTGAAGTACTGCTACTGGGGTTTTCATTAAGCCATGACTGTAAAAAATTATATAAAGCCTTACTGCTCCAGAGACTGTTAGTCTTTCAGATATCGTATTTTAATTATTTTCTAGACTTATTACTAGCCCCCTGCCCGCAACAGACTCCAGGAGAGCGAATTAGAACAGAACTCATTAGAACAGAACTCCCTAAACTTAATGTGTCATCCCATATCTGCCCCCTTCTTTTGATCTGATCCTTTGGTTTTGTGGACAATCCTGAATTCATGTCTGATGCTCTTCTACTCTTCTTCCATCACTAAAGCCAATTATTGAGCTGCTGACTCAGTTTTAACACAGCACTTGCTCAGGCAGAGGCCCATTGGTCTCAAGTTGTCCTTGTGTAGGGACTAAGTCCTAAATGCTAGATTGTTCCACCAGGATCCTCCACGCACACCTCTCCCCCGGCTTCCATGTTCAGTGTGGAGAACCTTCCACTGGATCAGGGATCTGCCTGTGGGAACAGAACAGAACAGAGGGATGACAGAGGGGTCAGGATGCTCTACCTACTTTGTCATCATTCCTCCAACTCTCACAAACCTCAATCTCAGCTTGTACACTGAGCTCCTCCATGTTGCAGGGGACAACAACCTCTCCATCCTTTTAAGGAAGTAATTTGGGGACAGTTGCGTGCAGCAATAACTCTGTCAACATGGTTCTACCGGAGCTGAACATTTGACCTTACAGATGGATGAAGAGTAGAACATCCAACACGATACTTCATTTTTTCCCCCAGTGGAGAGGGGAGTGGAGGAGAGCAGCAAAGACTAGGAGGCAGTTTGGAGGAATAGGTGCACCACGGAAATGGCCTTGGCTGTAATGGATACCCTGACAGCTGCTGAAATTTTGAGGCCAAACAGTTGCCAATATCTGAACACTTTCCCCAAGGAAAATACTCATTATAGGCCAGCGGGTTGAGGACTGTCAATTGTGTTGTGTTTTATGGTGACTGGCCACATTTCAAAGCAAAGCATTATCTATTAAGAAGTTTTACATAGTTAATGTTCAGTAGCAAGAAAAATGCTGGGGAAAAAAATATGATTAATTCAATGGCACTCATATTTTAAGATTAGGTCATTCTGAATTTTCTCCCCAGATTCTTTGATCTGGAGAAACTGTGCTTGGGTCAAGACTGGTTGTAATGAGGAGACTGTGGTGGCTTTGGGCTAACAAACCTTCAAAAAGTCCTTTGGTTATAAACAATACAGGACTGTCCTCCTGAGTCTGCAATCAGCCTTTAAAAAGAGCTCTGCAAGATGTATGAACTGCTCCAATTCATCCTCGTCTGGTGGTCGCATTATGTAAGGATATGGGGACTAAAATCCCAGTCTGCAGAGCCTGGGATGGTTGATGTTTCCACAGTGCTGCCGGGAAGCTGTGCAGAGCTATACACAGGGAGAATTGTGGAGAGTAGGCACCACAAGAAGTAAATCCAAGGGACCCAGAGCCCTCTGACTGGTCAGCTGCCTTATTTTACCCTGGAGGGTGTGGCAGGAAGTTGTTGGGGCAACTATGCAGCCTTTGGGCCTGCTGAGACTCCAGTCCTCACTTCGTCTTGTGATCTCCTATCCCAGTCTGACTCTGACCCTGATTCGTGCCTCCTAGTTCCACACTGGTACTAACTCTGATCTCTGGTCTTCATCCCTAGCCCTGACTTTGATTCTGACACATGCTTATTGAACCGAGCTCATTGATTATTGTCCCTGACCTAGGGACCCTAGCCCATCTGTGACCTCTAGGCTATACTGCCTATTAACCAGTTCCTTACACTATGACCCTTAATTATGAAAATGTTAATGCTGTTATTTTTAACTCTTTCACAGCTTATTTTAGCTAGTGAGCTTATCCAACGTTGTTGGGTCAAGATCAGTAGGTAACTAGTTGCTGTCAAACGTTTTGGGAGTTTGGATTTGTAGCCTATAGGACTGGCCTGCTTGCTTGCTTATATATATTATTTCCAAAGCAACCTATGTTAATTGAAAATCAAGCAATTTCCCCTATTCCCACCTTTAAAAACATAACTACCATTCTGTCTAACCCAAATTATCAAAATTTAACTATCCAAAGTACACCAACCTGCCTTGTCTATATTCCCCATCTAGGGTTATCATTAAAATCATTATTATCTCGTAAGAAACCCACCTCAGACAAATTACAAATAATATAAACAAGGCCAAACAGACTATTACCCAATTAATAAAAAAAACCAAAAAATCTTCAGCAGGCCCCTGGATAAAAGCATTATACAAAAAATTGCAAAAATTATCTCCATCCTATTAAAATGCATGCAGTGTAAAATTAACAGGTATAAGCCAAAACCTAAACCCAACCAGGTATCAAATAATAACATTAAAATATGTATCCATGGTACCCATAATTGTCAGGCACCAAACCATAAAAACCTATCGCTATAATACTCTTCTTCCACCACAAGCTGTAAAGAAAGGTGGTAAAATTATTCCCTCAAACAATAAACCATCCATATCCACACTTGTGGTAATGGGGTTCATTTTTCAACCACCGCATCAAAGGGGGGATTTGCAGCCTATAGGACTAGCCTGCTTGCATATATATCTATATATACCTTTCCTTATAGATTTAAGTATTGTTTTATTATAATAGAATCATAGATTCATATTAAAGTTGTAATATAATAAGCTGTAATACAAGGTACTTTACAGGTCATATCCTGTATGAATGCTAAGGCAGTTAGCATATATATGTTCAGGACCTTTGGCCCAGATAAGTAATGATGAGTTAAAGGATAAGACATATATGGTTATAACCTTTACCCTAGATAAGTCAGGAGGCATCAAAACAGTGGGGGCTGTCTCAGGTTATACTCCAAGAAAACTTCACAAATACACCACAGAACCCACAAAAGGGCCAGAAATAACAAAGGTGAGATAAACGAATCATCTGAAACCATCTGGAAAGAATGTGAATATGTCATTAATATGCACGAACCAGCCAGCCTATAAAATAAGTGTACCCTAATAATTTGGGGATGAAGACTCCAAATTTGGACTTAGAAGGAAAACCCATATTGCTCAGGGTATAAGAAGGGGCAAATCGTGTTACTTGGGGTGATCCTCAGCTACTCCTTCTTGGAGCTTCTTTAAGTTAGTGTTAAAATTTTGTTCTTCATTTATACTTACTATTATTTATGGTGTTAGTCTTAGCCTTATAGCTCTTAGCCCTCAAACATTGCCTACTTCACCCCTCTACTCAAAAGCTGAGAAACCAAACATCTCTCTCAACCAAGTCATCAGGGAAGGATGTAAGTATATTAATCCAAAGCATACCATAAATATACATATATATATATCACATAAGTCTTTGAAATAAAACTGCAATCCTACCCATTATCCATTTAATTATTCATTTTCTTTATATCAATCATTTGTCTATCATTTTCTGTTACTTTAATGAAAGCTTAGAAAATTATACAAATTTGGCTATCACTGTAAACCTTCCTATTGCGCATGCCGGGGTCCCTATAAAACTCTTCTGAAGCCTAATTCCAGAACAAAAACCTCATTATCTTCTAATCAAATCAATTGGCAAGCCTATAACCCCATTCAAATTACTATAACACCCAAAATCAAGCTACAGAATGATGAAATTCAGAACCCTTTACCCACCAATTTAAAGTCTCCTTTCCCAAAATGAGCAGGGAAAGAGGAGATGTATGGTCTTCCAAGTACCCAAAGCCTCACCTGCTTCCTTAGTGCCCAAACCCCTTGTCCTCACCTTCCTGGATTCCAAAATCCCCAACTGTCCCTCACCAGCTGCCAGAATCTCCAACTTGACCATGGACAGCAATTGTAGTGCAATGACAGCTTGAAGGACAAACTTCAGTGGCACAGTGATGTTTTTGGGGCAAAATAAATTAATTGAATATTAAATTAAGTTATACGGTACTGTGCTGAAGTGGGTTTTGATAAAGGTTTGTGTAGAAGAGGTAAATGGCCAACTTCCTTTCTGAATGAAGCCATAAAGCCCCTATTTCCCCCCTTCAAATCTTTCCTCAAGACCCCTTGTTGCTCTGATGCCTACAGGAAACCTCTTGCTCAGTAGTGCCTAGACTGAGCAGTGGTTTGAGCTAGCCAGCTTTGGTTACTTATTTTTAAAAAGAATCTTCCAGATTATTTGAAACCCTCCATTTGCACATTTATGTAGCCAATCCAACTGCATAATTCCATTGCCATTATCAGTGACCTTTCTCCTCCCTTCTTTCCTATTGCTGTGCCTTGATCCAAAATAGACCATAAGCTCGTCAGAACAGAGACTGTGTCTTTTCATGCATTTGTACAGAGTTTAGCAAAATGGGTCTCTGATTCTGAATGGAGCCTTTGAGTGCTACAGCAATTACCAGCAAATAATAATACAAAGTATTGGAGCTGCTTTTTTATTCTTTTTCCCATCTCACTTTGCTTTATATTGGCAGCTATAGCTTTAAGATTCACAGATAAAACACAGAATGTTTGTGTGAGGTAAAATTACGATAAACAATCCAGATTTTCACCTTTCTTCTGTTGAGTGAAGATTTTTTTATTGCTAATGACAATGAATGCTTTGGCGTCATCTTAGTAATGCCAGTATTGCAACCTCAGCTTTTGTCCCTATTAGCCAGATTAACTATAATAAGAAATTTACAATGATAATACTTTGTACTTACTGTATACGGCAGCTTTCCTCCCCTGCAGCTCCAAAATGCTTTACAAACATGAATTATTAAAGCTCACAACACCCTTAGAAGTAAGTAAGTCTTAACCACTTTAACAGTTAATTTTCTCATTACTGAAACAGGCTGTTGTCCATAAGTGTATTGTTCTTCCTCTTCATTCTAAAGCTTCTATTCTAATGTGGTATCACTTAGTTCTGATTCAGTGTGCAATTGACAGTTGTTTTTCCAGAGCCATCAGTAAAATAAATGAATCACATTGTAACCTGGAACATCACAAGCCTAGATGGTCTTGCAATTTCTCCTCTAACAGACTCTGTTTCAATGTTTGTTACTATTTAAGAATCTCAAAGCTTTGTGGAAAAGATGATCATATCCAATTATTCAAATTGGCTTTAGCAGTTATTTAGGGTTTATCTGCATGGGGATTAAACCCAGAATAACTAGTGTGAAATCTCTGTTGTTGAAAAGTTATTCTACACTAGTTACCTGTATGGACACTCTTATTCTGCACTAAGAGTGCTATTGTTCTGATTAGGTTATTCCACTTTCAAAGTACGTTAAGTGTGGAATAGTTCTTGCACTTTAAATTCATACCCTATTTATTTCACACTATCGTCTCCATGAATTGCCCATTTAGACAATTCCTTACAGTAGGGCTTCTGCTAACCAGGTTCCCAATAAATTTAGCCCCAGGTTATAGATTCTCTGGTATTTTAAAATTATGCCATGTCACTGAAGAGATGACTTTCACAGATAGCCCATTCTGACCATTTACATATCTAATCAAAGTGCTGAAAATATTCTGCATTGAACTGTTTCTGAATTCAAGTAGATTTGAAATGTTTTTTCTAATTTTTAACAAATTGTAATGTAATTCAAATAAATCTTATAAGGTCCAAGCTTATTCCTTCTATAAAATAAACAAATGTCTGGTATAATTGTAGTAAAGCAGTACACATTTCTCATTTTTGATTGGCAAAGGTTTTCAAATGTATCACAAGTTGCTGTTTACCAGAGGCTGGGATTGGCTGACAGGATGGATCATCTGATGACTGTTCTATTCCTCTGAAGCTCCTGGCATTGGCCACTGTTGGAAGACAGGATACTGGGCTAGATGGACCATTGGTCTGACCCAGTATGGCCGTTCTTATGTTCTCTATATTTGTGTGCCCACGTTTCTGCACACATGCAATTGGGACACATAAGAACGGCCATACTGGGTCAGACCAGTTGTCCATCTATCTCAGTATCCCATCTTCCAAAGATGGTCACTGTTAGGTGCTTCAGAAGGAATGAATAGAACAGGTAATCATCATGTGATCCATCCTGTCAGCCATTCCCAGACTCTGGGAAAGAGCAGTCCCTGCCTCTCCTGGCTAATAGCCGTTGATGGATCTATCCTCCTTGAATTTATCTAGTTCTTTTTTGAACCCCGTTATAGGCTTGGCTTTCACAACATCCTCTAGCAAGGAAATTCCACAGGTTGACTGTGTGTTGTGTGAAGAAATACTTGTTTTTGTTTGTTTAAATCCTGCTGCTTATTAATTTCATTTGATGATCCCTAGTTTTTGTGTTATGAGAAGTAGTAAATAGCACTTCCTTATTTACTTTCTCCACAACAGCCATGATTTTATAGACCGCTATCATATCCTCCCTCAGTCATCTCTTTTCCAAGCTGAAAAGTCCCAGTCTTATTAATCTCTCCTCATATGAAAACTTTTCCATATCCCTAATCATTTTAGTTGCCCTTTTCTGTTCCTTTTCCAATTCCAATATATATTTTTTGAGATGAGGCAACCAGATCTTCATGCAGTAGTCAAGATGTGGAAGTACCATGATTTTATAAAGAGGCAATACAATATTTCCTGTCTGATCTATCCCTTTCCTAATGATTCCTAACATTCTGTTAGCTTTTTTGACTGCTGCTGCACATTGAGTGGATGTTTTCAGAGAACTATCCACAATGATTCCAAGATCTTTCTTGAGTGGTAGCAGCTAATTTAGACTCCATCATTTTATATACATAGTTGGGATTATGTTTTCTAAAGTGCATTACTTTGCATTTAGCAACATTGAATTTCTTCTGCTATTTTGTTACCCTGTCACCCAGTTTTGGGAGATCCTTTTGTAACTCTTCACAATCTACTTTGGACTTAACTCTCGACTATTTTTGTATCAGCTGCAAAATTTGCTATCTTACCATTTACCCCTTTTCCAGATCATTTATGAATATGTTGAACAGTACTGGTCCCAGTACAGACCCCTGGGGGAAACCACTATTTCCCTTTTTCCATTCTGAAAAGCGACATTTATTCCTACTTTTTCCTATCTGTTAAACAGTTACCGATCCAGTTACCTTCCCTCTTATCCCATGACCACTTACTTTGCTTAAGAGCTTTTGGTGAGGGACCTTGTTAAAGGCTTTCAGGAAATCTAAATACTCTATATCCATTGGATCATCCTTGTCTACATGCTTGTTGACCCTCTCAAAGAATTCTGGTAAACTGGTGAAGCATGATTTCTCTTTACAAAAGCCGTATTGACTCTTTCCCATCAAGTTGTATTCATTTGTGTCTGATAATTCTGTTCTTTATTATCATTTCAACTAATTTGCCTGATATTGAAGTTAGGCTGACTGTCTTGTTATTGCTGGGATCACCTCTGGAGACTTTTTTAAAAACCAGGGTCACATTTGCTATCCTCCAGTCAAATAGCACAGAATTTATATGATAGGTTACATACCATAGTTGTACCATAATATGTTGCATACTCCTAATTAAATGTTGTGCTCACAAACTAAGTGTGTGGTTAAGGGTGACATTTTCAAAACCACGTACTGCTAGGTAGTGGTAATCTTTCTTTCCATTTTTTTTTGTTTTTGTTTTTACATTTTTACTGCTTATGTCTGCCAGATGCTGCAAACAGACTATATTTACTGTAACCAACCATAATTCGTGAAACAAAGGAAAGATAAAAATGCCCTCTGGAGTCTGAAAACCTTTGTGACTCATGCAGACTTTCACTAAGATTCCTACAATGTCCTCCAAAACACATATGAAAATAGTAGTGTTTAGTGTGTGTGACAGAGTGCTGGACAATGGCAGCTGTACCCACATTCTCATCACTAGATCATGAATTAAATTGTTCCAAAGTAAGCCTGAGGGGCAAAGTTGTGCCTAATTGGTAGATTGGGGATGTGTGGCTAATTAACCCTTAGTTCTAACCAGAAGGTAGAAAAGGCACAGGAAGTGCTTGTGGAGAGAAGAGAAACTGGCAGGCTTGTCAAAGTCAGAGCCAGAGCCATGAGACATCTCTCAGGGGGAAGACATCATCTTTCTTCTCCCTATCCCGTCATCTTAGTGAGCCGAGGAATATATGCTATTGTAAAAACAGAACTGCACAAGTTGGTAAGGGTAGTGGAAAGAACGCTGTAAATAAATTTCACAAGGTGTTTGATCAGAAGAAGGTCTCAGAACAATTTGTGGCTAGAAAAGAGCCAGGAGTGGGACAATGAACTGTCACAGTGGGAAAGACCTATTAAGCCATCAAATCTATTTCTCTTGCAAGAGTACAATATAGTCCCAACAGAAATACTGAAGTGATGTTACAGTTGATTATTGTTAACCAATTTCTCACAACCAATACTGGACAATGAATTATGTTTCTTCTTAATGGAGGAGCCCTTTACCACTAGGTCTCCTATCCTGTAACTTACCTTGACTAAAGAGAGTTGGTTGAGACTCTCTTTATAGTCCATCACATACTAGGGTGATTTGCAAATCGCAAGCCATCTTCTTTCCTGCAGAACACCCCACCCACTGCCTTCCTGGAGAGCAAGAGTCTTGGGCCTGATTCTGATCTCACATTGATTATACACAGTTATAACTCTATAGACTTCATAGACTTTCTCCTGCTTTATACTGATGTAAATAAGAGCAGCATCAAGCTTCCAGTCTAAGAATTGAGCCTGGATTTCTTGTGTGGTAGTTTCAATGTCTGTCAAACTTGACAAAAACATCTGCTCTCAAACCAATACAAAATATGGAAATTATCAGCCTGAAAGACTTCTGTTGCTGAAAGTAGGTATATAATTAACAAACCCTTCTTTATTTTAACTATAATGTTACTAGTTTGACACAGCTGGTCAGAGATTAGTTTTTTAACTTTAATCATTTTTCAATATCTCCATGGTCAAGAGGATTAACATTAGCTTTTTAATATGATGTTTTCTTCTGTTGGACTATCATCCTTACAAAGTATTTCAAATCCCTGTTTAAACCAAATTATTTTTTCACACAGTCAGTTGTTAGTGTCATTTGCTTTCATGTGGCTGGGAAATAAAACAAAACAAAAATCCCATTTCCTTCAAAAAATGAATATTCTTGTTGTAACAAGAGCCTTCTAATGTATTCATTGGCATTTGAATTAACAAAATAATTTTACCTCGTTTTTAAATGCTGCCCTGCTGACTTAGCATCTCATGGGTAATTGTTTTGTCAGTTAATCATTACTACAAGGCAAATAAGCATCACTAGGATGATTATAGAGCAGTGGACCTGCTAATGACCATGACTGGCTGATAACCCAATAATGCACTCACTGTAAAATACTGAATGAAGGAATGTGATCTTTGTGGTGTTTGTGTGAGAATTATCACCTGTATGGGTATGAAGTAATATGCTTCACAATTAAGAAATATAGCTTTTCCATGAATATCTTATTTAAAATCCTTTATTCATCATTTCCCTCTCTATTACCCAAATTTAATCAGGCATATCTGTGCTTGTCTATGGTTATATATAGCCTTTGTTACAGTATAAAATTAATTTAATGAATTTAGTTTTTTAATTGAATGACTTTAGCCTATACATAACAGGCAACCTTTCATTAACAATGCTAGAAATATTCTCTGAGAAAAAAATATGGCCAACTTCTGGAAGTATTAAATTACCAGAAAAACATATTCTTGCCCTAGGGGGTAGATTTCTTCTTATTACCCATATGCATGTGCACAGGCAGCAAGGAGCACACCAGTATGCTCCCCACCCTTGTAAATCCCACATGAGGGTCTTACACAATCACAGCCTTTGCCCTGAGGGAGTTCAGGGATTGGATTGTTGCATGTGTCAGTAGGAGCCCATGATGTCCCAAGAAGACCAGTGGGGGGGAGGTGAAAGGAGGTAATGCCATGGCCATTCATCCTCTCTGCATGAGCCCATGGAATGTGTCTGGTGCTGCGGAAGGATGGAAGGAAAACAAAAACAGATCTGTGACTAGGGTCTTTGACTTCAAAAGGGCTCACTTTGAAAAGGTAATGGAATTAGCTGGAGAAGTGGACTGGACTGAAGAACTCATGGATCTAAAGGTGGAGGAGACTTGGAATTTCTTCAAGTCAAAGTTGCAGGAACTATCTAAAGCCTGCATCCCAAGGAAGGGGAAAAAAGTAATAGGAAAGAGTAGTAGACCAAGCTGGATGAGAAAGCATCTCAGACAGATGATTAAGAGAAAGCAGAAAGCCTACAAGGAGTGGAAGATGGGAAGGATCAGCAAGGAAAGCTACCTCTTGGAAGTCAGAACATGTAGGGATAAAGGAAGGCCTATACTGACAGAGAGGAAATGGAAAATATAGAACACTTTGCCTATCTTGGCAGCCATCTCTCACAGAAGACAAACATGGATGTCAAGATTCAGCACAGAATCCCTTGTTCCAGCCTTGCCTTCAGCAGACTGTTTCACTGGGTATTCAATAATCACGACACCAGAACACACACTAGACTTTTAGTTTACAAAGCAGTGATAATCCCAACTATCCTCTATGTCTGCAAGACGTGGGTGACCTACAGACCTACCCCTGAAAACCCTGGAGCACCAGCACTTTCTCCAGAAGATCCTCAGCATAAAGTAGGAGGATTGCCACGCCAGTGCCAGTGTCCTCACAGAGGCCAACGTCTTCAGTACTGAGACCCTGATTATCCAGTACCAGCTGGGGTGGAGCGGACACTGTACGCATGCCTGATGCACGCTTAACAAAACTATTGCTGTATGCCCAACTCACCAAAGGAGAAAAGAAATAAGGAGGCCAAAAGAAATACTTCAAAGACAACCTCAAGACAAGATCAAGAGATGTGGCATCGACATCACAGATTAGGAGACAGTAGTCAAACTACCCATATAAAATAAAACCTGTAAAAGAAATCATTCTCGACCATAGAGGGATTGCCAGCGACTAGTTGGAATAATAGTGGCCAAGATTAAATAGAAAAGCTAGGTGGTTGATTTTTTTTATTTGATTTGAGGAAGAGATCTTTTAGTGTTGTCTTTTTTTTTTTTTTTAATTACTCTTCTGCATACTGTTTTGTCATAATACTTTTCCATGTGTTCCAGTGTAACATGCAATAATGCTACCAGAATGTTGCTTCCTCACTTACTTTACAGCAGCACAGGTTTCCTTACTCCATGTATGTTCTATTACATTCAGAAACAAAGTTATTTTTAAAAGAGTTTAAATTAACAAGAGACTGGCTCCAAAAGCATAAAAGTAAGAAAAATCTAATGGCACCCCTGCACCAGCCTTCATGCCAAATGAAAGGGGCAGAATGGTATAAAGGGGTGCTAAAAGCCCTATTCTGTTCAGGAGAGAATTCTCCCAGCACAGGTACTGCAAAAGACAGTTGCAAAGCTGCCTTCGGAGGAGCACCTCACAAGTCTGCTGTAGGAGCATGCGAGGAGCGGCACTAAGGTAGAAGGAACATGTCAGAAGTAGTGCTGCAGCACAACAGATTGCAAAAAAGTGGTGGATCTGGGGTGATTTAAAACTAGATTATAAAATCAATTCTGCTCTCATTTGCACTAAGGAAAATTAGTAGTAACTCGACTGAAGTCGAATGGAGTAAAAGAGAACAAAATCGGGTCCTGGGCTTTCTCTCTGTACAATACTATGTAAAGCTAAAGTGTCTATGGATATTTTTCTTCTTCTTAAGATAGTAGGCCAGTTCCTCATCTAGACTATATCATACTTCCATTTACTTTAGTGGCATTTCACTAATTTGCACCACCAGCAGAGTCAGTTCAATAAAAAATAAAGCAACATAGACTATACTAGAACTGCAGAACACAATAAAGGAAAAGATATGCCTACCTAGCAGGTCTTTCCATCTCTAATTTCTATGATTCTTTGAAAAAATTTCTTTTTAGCTCGATGTATTCATTATAGCCAGATAAGTATAAAAAATCCCCATATCACACTTTCATAACTGACCGTTAAGAACCCCCAGCATTGTCAGGAGAATACAGTAGAAACATTTTCTGTTCTCATTATTATCTTTGTCCCAAGTGTAGAATGATATTATATAATGGAAGTGGGACTTTATCATGTATTAAAATACACTGATCAGAGGCACAAGATTGCATCAAGAATAGAAAATTGCATACAAATTAAGATATTCTTATGACAATCTGAAAACTGTATGCGAACAGAAAATGGCATGAAATGGACCCATCCACAGTAATATTAAAGAATGTATCAATGTTTCAGATGTACAGATGGCACTTCTTGTGTCCTTTATAAATGCTTTCGTGGAAGCACAAGATAGAACAGATACAAAAACAGGTTTGGACTGTGGCATTTCTTAATGCCTTTGTCCAAAGACATTCTTGCATTCTTCACTTCACTATTGGATCATAAATTCATGAGGATTTCTAGCCAGAAAAATTGTTTAAAATGGATTGAAGGCTATAAATACTAATCAGTTTAAATCCACTAAATTCATTTGATACACTGTATATAGTTACCTATGGATTTACCGCATTCAACAAGTATACATGTCTATGTGATATTTCATTATCTTGTGTCCAGGGTATGTAAACTACTTAATGTTTGGCCCAACTGCCTAACTCATGCAGACTTCAGAAAACAAGGTGGATCCTAGGTATGTAAAAAAAGCATCAAAAACTATTTTGTTGTCTTTGATTTTTAAATATTATTATTATTGGTTGCACTATCTAGTAGTGTCTAGAGACTCCAATGGAGATTGGGGCTCCGCTGTGGTAGGGTGATGTACAAACATGCAGTATGAGACATTCCATGCCCCAAAGAGTATATAATCTAAACCAATAAGGGTCAGAAGGGGAAAGTGGTACAGAGAGGTGAAGTGACTTGCCTGATGTCATGCAACAGGTCAGTGTTGGAAATGGCATTAGAATGCAGATCCCTAGAGTCTTTTTCTTTTTGTCTCCATCAATAGCCTGCAGAAGGAGAGAAACAAATTCTATGCCTGCTCTATCCCTCCACCAAAGTCTTTAGTAATAATTTAAACATTGAAAAGAACCATAAAAACTTTGTTTTAATTTTTTTAGGTATTCTAGTTACTTTATTTCTTAACCTGTCTTGTACAATTCCACATCCTGAATTGCTGGATTTCAGTTATAGACATCAAGCCACCCACCACATATTCATTCCCAAAGCAGACTGCAGTTCAAATATAGAGAAAGTGTAAAATTTTCAATTTTCTTATACTTTCCCCTGATTTTCTGTTTTGATAGTGCATGACCAATGGTCCAGAGCATTTTTATGATTAATTCATGTGCATTGTTTTGAAATTAGCAAAGGCTCCTTAACAAGCAGAGTTCCTGTTGATGTTTAAAAAATAAAATATGCTACATTTAGTAGTATCAGTAGTGAATGACACACATTGATTAACCTAGAAGTTGGTGCAGTCAAATTACATTGATTTTTGGTGTTATGGATTGTGTTCTTTATCCATCTGTTTTGAGTCTGATGCAGAGATCAATGTTATTTGTCTGGGGATGCTCTATGCTTCCCTTCCAGTTAGACACAAGGGGACCAGATCATCAGATTTTTCCAAAATGCACACATTACAAATCTGAGGGATTGGTATACGATGTTAGTATAAAGCTGCCACTTGCATTGCCTTGATCATCATGCCACCTTGTTCTGTGTTCAAACATGCTGAAAGCTGCTCTGTGACTGCCACAAGGGTTGAAAGCATAGAATAGCATATTCACATCCCATTCACACCCTCTTTTCAGTTATCACTCTCTCCCTTCCCTGCTTCACCAGTGGCAAAGGAACACAAGTTCCTGTGTCAGCCAAATGCCACTGGTTGATTTTTACACTAGCATGATCTGCATTAGCCACTCTTACTCTGCTTTTGCAACCAAAGTACATTAACAGTGCAGCAAAAGTGGCCACAATACATCCAGGGTCCCGGCCCAGGATCTGCAGATGGCTGAATCAATTAAAGGATAATCACGTTAATTCTGAAGGCATTTATTTACAGTCCATTAGAGACAGAAAGTTTTGTCTTTCAAGGCATTTTTTGTTGATCTAACCTTTTTACGCAGCTACTTGTCCCAGTGCTCACAGTTCAATTACAGCTCAGTCCTATGGATTATATCCTCAGAAACATCCAGCAGAGTTCGACTAAAGGGCATTTGCGTGCTCTTTAAAATTTAACACTGCTCCAATGAGATATTCTTAACTATCATTAAATATTTATGATTCAACTTAACAATGTTGCAATTGAGAGAGTTTTTTCTCTCCGTTTTGCAAGGGGCAGGGCAATTTATATGTTTGAAGTGGTTTCCGGAATGCTTTGTACCATTTTAAATTAAACTCTGTGCTAGTTGTGTCATGCACTAAAAGCTTGATTGAAGTTTTGAGAATAAAAAAGGAAAGATCCTGTCTTGAATAGAAAACTAAAAAAGTTAAGCCAAGATTTGTTTTTAATCATTTTAATCATGATGATGATTCCATCATTTTAAAAAGTTATATTAAAAACAATTACATTTTCAAAACTTTTATGATGGGTATCTAAAACTGCCACTAATATTTGGAATTAACTGTTAAAAACTTCTGCATTTATGAACTCCATTGATTTGTAAGCAGAAGTACTATATATTTTTCATAAATTTCATTACTCTTCATATTACCTATAAAACAGAATGAATTAAGACTGATACACATTTTGCTTATATGATTAGCTTTATAAAACCTTTATCTTTACATCACATCTTCTATATACCTTCAAACTGCACTGCAGAAAAGGTGATTTTTTTCCTCTGTATTAACTAATGCAAAATTCAACACAAAAAATAAAGTCTATTCACATGCCAATAAAAAAACAATATAGTTTAACAAGGCAAAAACTGTGCTCAGTTAGCAGGGTGACTTAATCCAAATACTGTAAATCAAACACACACTGTCAGGAGAGATGCTCGGCTTGTCATGTACGATATATATCTGGTCTCATTTTTGTTTATTGTTGTCACTGATCATAAATATGTAAAATCTGCACTGTGTTATTTTGATATGATTGGTCAGAGATCTCACAGATATATTTTCATGGTATGTGAGAGGATACATTTCTATAAACTGGGTGCAAACATCTAGAGTTAATCTCAGCCATGTATTATGTTAATCATGGAGTCAGCAATGGACTATTATGAAAAGTGCAGTGAAACCTGTGCTAAGAACCATCTCCAATAATCAATTTCCTGGAATAAGCAATTACTTTAAAATATTTCCAATATTTTCAAGTACAATTTTGTCTGACCTTTAATTAAAGGCCAACTTCTCCAAGGCAGCCAAATTACAAGGTCCCTAGGGTGATCACTTAAAACAGGTTTCATTGTAATTTGTAAGATTACTGTGGACATAGGAAATGCATGCAATGAATAATTCCTTCTTCCTTTCTTCCCTTTCACCAGCACAGCCAAGCCACAACTTTCTTGAAGTAATTACACTTCTTTTGTTCTGATGCCCAGAAGTGCGTGTGTATTGTACTTGTATGGAAGAGTGCTTTTGTTAAGTGGAAGTCAATTAGAGATAATCGTAAATTATTAGGTGGAATATCTTGGTATGTAGAAAGACAGTGCAGCCTGTAAACCTACAGTTATGTCCACTTGTAATTCTGTGTTTTATATTGAGTGTTTACTTTTACCCCTTTCAGTAATTGCCTCGCCTTGATGTGCTCATTTCTGAAAATGTTCAAGGATGTGGCCTCTCTTGCTGTTTTTGTTATTAAGTTGCAGTCATTAGTTTTCATCTGTGCATACACAAATTTCTCCTGAGTTCCCTTAGCGGGCAGTCCTTTTATATCCTCCAGTTATGGAG
Organism: Mesoclemmys tuberculata; assembly: GCA_007922155.1. Classification (NCBI taxonomy): domain Eukaryota; kingdom Metazoa; phylum Chordata; order Testudines; family Chelidae; genus Mesoclemmys; species Mesoclemmys tuberculata. The sequence goes on along the minus strand of ML675617.1, from coordinate 2,223,988 downwards.
TCGGCTGACATAGCCAACTGTCCACTTAATGTGTGAGCAACTTGCATATGTGAACCAACCAGCCATCAGCAGGACTATTTTGAGTACATCCAGGAAGAGAAGGTATTAAAATAGGAGCTGCTGCTTTTGTATAAATGCAAGTCCTGGAGTTCTAATATTCCACTTGGTCTTCAGGGAATTACCTGAACTGTAGGGCAAATTTTATTCAAAACTGAGTTTCTGTGTTTTTTTTGGTTTTTTTTTTTTTTTTAAAGACTAATTTCTTGACGAAAAACTTTGCATTCCATTCACAGTGAAACATCTGTTTGCAGTTAGATGCCAATTCTCCTTAGAAGCTTACTGTCAAAATGGATGCCCAGCTCCTGTCATTTAACAGATTAATGTCAAGAAGAACATGAAGAAAATATTTCAACTGATAACTGCTTTGACAAGATTGCCCCTGCAGAGTATTTGGGAGCAATTAGGGACCATTGTTTCACTTAGTAGTATCTCTTCCTGAACCCTCTGAAACCCAGAAAATACCATAATGTTGGTTGGTACTGGTAGATTAAGACATTTTTTATTCAATGACAGTAAATAAATTCTTAGTATTTCCTATCTGAGAAAATACGTGCTCTCTCCTGAGTGACACCTGCACACTAATTAGAACTAGTTTGACTAGCTGAGGACAACAAAGGTAATCAGCATTCAGATGGCCACATGATGCTTACAGATTTTCATGGCCTAACTTCAGGCATATCTTGACTGAGGAAAGTCTCAGGGTTAAACAGGAAAGACTCAGAATTCTAAATATTACCAAATAAACTTTACATGTTAAGATAAAACATGCAAAGCCCCATTAGAATATGAACCTGCTCCTCTTCAATTAGCAGAACTAAACAAATACCTCTTCTTATATGCAGCACACTTCAGAAGGCATTGCTCCCTCTGAGGAAACAGTGCTACAGTATATCCTTGCTATTACAAAGCCTTTGGGACCCGAGCCATTTGATCATTATAGCCAGGGTGTCATTATAGTGAAAGAGCCCTGCCACAAGGGTGGTGCCGGACAGCGGACAGCAATGGGACTGGAGGAGCTGTCAGGCTCCACTTCAGTGGCAGGGCTGGAGGTAGGATCCAATGACTGAGTTCATTATAGCCAAAGGTTTGTTGTTATGAAGGGCGCTATAGTGAGGGTATACTGTCTTTAAATGTAATCCCCTCATTAAGGTCAAATTCCAAAGGGCTTCCATTTCTTGAGTACTCAAATGGTGAAATGTACTTCTGTATGGTAGCTTATGTATGCAGTGATATAACTGTGTGACTCCCAAGATATTAGAGAGACAAAATGTGTGAGGTAATATATTTTATTGGACCAACTTCTGTTGGTGAGAGAGACATACTTTCAAGTTACACAGAGCTCTTCCTCAGGTCTGGGATGGGTACTCAGAGTGTCACAGTAACAGTAATTGGCATAAATTCTAAAGGACCATTCCAGGTAAAGTGGCCTCTTGATACCCCTGTACTCACAAGATATAAAAGGGGGTTAGTGGGTTTACAGATTGTTGTATTAAACCACAAATCCAGTGTTTTTATTAAGGCCATGGTTTTTAGTGTCGGGCAAAGTGATAAATTTAAGCTCCTAGGCTCGTTTTTGAAAATGTTGTGCAGGTTCCCTTTGAGGATGCGGACTGATAAGTCAGATATAGAGTGATCACTTTGTAAAAAGTCTTTACCCACAAGTGTTATGGCATTTTTGTCTTCTGTCATTTTCTTGTGAGAGTTCATTCCAGAGCATAATGATTGTCTGGTTTCACCCACATAATTGCTATTGGGCATTTAGCACACCGGAGAAGGTACACCACATGCTGTGATGGGTATGTGTAGGACCCTGGATCTTGAAGATATGTTGTGCGGGTGCTAATGACTGTAGCAGTGAAGATATGTCTACAGGTTTAGCATCTCTTGTTCTGGAAAGATCTGGTGCCGCTTTGAGTCATGTGCCCTGTTCTGGGGGGAGTTTGTGTCTGATGATGAGCTTGGAGAGGCTGGAAGGTTGTTTGAAGGCAAGAAGAAGGGGTTCAGGAAAGATTTTGTTCGTGATGGGGTCCTCATCGGGTATGGGTTGTAGTTGTTTGATGATACCCCGGATGGACTTATGTGGTATTTGAATGGAGAATAGGCCTTGTGCAACCTTTCTGAAGAGGTGAGAATTTCACCTAGAATTTGTATATTTATGAAGTGAGACAGGCATTAGGACATGTAGAAAGTATTTAGCATGCAAACACACTCACAAATGTTGGTCAGAATTGAGGCCCTTACTTCCATTTGGATTCACAGAACTATCTACTTAAGATTCCTTCCTGGTTTGAACTTATTTTGGAAAATAGTAATAAAAAAAAAATTAAGAAAAAATATGGATCAGTTTCACGAACAGATAATGTTTGTGACAGAATTCCTGAAATGAAAAAACAATAGTAAGATGAAACTATTACTGTTTTCTTTTAAATATTGATATTGTTATGACTAATTTATTGTAATCTGGGAGATCAGTTAAGAGGCAAACTACTTTTCACAAGAAAAGCTTCACACCTCAAATAGAAAACAAAAGGCTTACAAATACCCAAAGAAGTGAAAGACCTTTGTTTAGTGTTTATCATACTCAGCTTTATAAGAAATGTGGGTGTGCATGGTCAAAATGCATAAAATATAGCCCTCCATTACTTTTTATAGCATGGGTAGCTTTACTGGACAGGCTTCAGGTAGCATTAAGGAGGGAAATTCCAGAATGCTTGGAATAGGAGAATATTTCTACTAAAGATGGGGCATAACTAAAATCCTGAATTCTGTGGGGAAAGCATTTCAAAAGTGTGAGCCAGGATCCAAATTTTGCAAATGCCCTAACTTCATTAGTAAACCAAAAACTTTACTAATAAGAAGCCAAGGTTCAATATGTGTCTCTGGAATCTACCTAAAAGCCAGAAAATGAATTAAATACCATAATTCTTCTCTACCTAAAATAACAAAACAACAACAAAACCATAGTCTTCTCCAAAAATGCTGGAAGTTAGAGAATAAACATTAAGTGAATGTACTTAATTCAGTTATGCCAGGTATCCATTGTACTGTACTTGTATAGTCTCATGAGGGCCAGTTTAGTTTGGAGCATAAGGAATCCAAATGTATGTTGTGGTCTGCCTCACCAGCAGCATATCTAGAAAACCAGCTGCTGATTTGACTACTTTTTCTTTTCAGCTTGACTCTGGCATATAAGGTAAATTAATTAAATTAATTTTTAGTAAAAAGTCCATTGATGATACACTGGCAAGCTACAAAAAATATATACATTTGGTGCCATTTTCTCAGCAAGAACATATTCACATAGCTCTTCCTGTCACATTTCTTCCGTGAAAAAAGGCACACCAGGATGTGTTTATAGAACTGCTCTTAAGATACAAAATTGCAATCATCTACTTTTCAGGTGTGTTGTGGGCAGCAGACAACAGAATCCAAACAGAAGCTTCATTTCTGAAGAAAATCAATGGCATGTTGAGATTTACAGCAAGCCGCTTCCCAAGGATTCAAATTCTGAAGAAAAAGCCCCTCTGTTCTTATGAATCTACTGAGTCTCATTTGAAATTATTTTGAAAGGAATTTTCAAATTTAAGTCCCAAATGACAACGGCAAGGTCAAGCCTTTCCTCATGCCTTTGAGACAACAGTAAAGAATTTCCAAAATACCTACATGGTATGCTGGGTTGCTAGTTGGGCCAGAGCACTGAGACAATAAACACTTAGCTGTTTCCCTTATGGAACATGCTGCAAAAACTGATGGGCTGATGTAGTTGGTGTCAGGGACATCCTTAAGGAGAACAATCCTGGCAATCTAGCGAGCAGATTGTATTTCATGATGGATTTAGTTACGATTATGACTGAAGTCTTTCGATTACAATTTAATTTATATTAATGAGAGGACAAAACAAAGCCTGTAAGACCAAATAACAGTCAGCCATATAAAAACCAAGGCCTGGATCTTCAGCAAATGTAAATCAGCACAGCTCCATTGACTTTAATGTCCTAGACCTTGTCCTCAGCATCCAATCAATGACTTCAATGGTGCTATGCCAGTTTAACCAGGTGATGATCAGTTTCCAAGAGAATAATAATGAGAAGTCTTGATGCAGTTATTCTAAAGCAAAAGAAACACAATGCAGACAATTGCCTTTAGATGGTCATGGCAGGATGAATATCTCACTTGAAAATATTCTCATTTGGATTTTGTTATAATTTGAAAACAGCATGAAAGAGGAAACAAGCATAATTAAAGTGGATAGTTTTAGAAGAAAAATTCTTCTCCTTTTGCCGCCTCTCTTCCTGTTACAAATCCCCACCTCTTGATCCTAACTTGAAGCCATAATGTAATATATTGAATATAATACATATTAAAAAACAAAAAGAATTCTTTGCCCTCTTCCTTTCTTTTCCTAGCTTTGGATTCTCCAGTGGTCTTCCTATAAATGGATTAAAAATAAATAGGTAATATATCCCAATGCTTTTTACAAAGTGTCTTTCTTTCCTTTATACCAATTTCAGCTAACTGTTCCATTCAGATTTTAAAAGTTTGAGTGCTTAAAAAGTGCTCTTTTGGGGGCTTGCAACATTTGAAAAAAAATCTTGCAAGCTCTAATGTATATGTTGTAATTGATGGGAGGAGCAGAATTGTTTTGTGATGAAAGAGCCCAATTCTGCAGTGACCACCCTCATGCAATCCTGGAAGCCAGTGGATTATCGAGGGTGCAGAATTTGGTTTATAGCAAGTAAATTTTGGTAATGTTTGCATTATGCTTGGAAACTTGAAAAGCTTAAAAAAAGAAAAAGGCAGCACAGAGCTAAATAGGGACAGTAGCTCCCTCTCCTGTACAAGAGGACTCTGCATGTGCAGCCTAAAATTACATTGGCCTTTTTAACTGCCATGTTGTGTTACAATCTAAACTCTAATAAGCTGTCCTCTATAGCCCCTAGTTCTGTCAGATATATTGATTCTCAGGTTTTTTTCTCTCTTGTATATTTTTATTTTGGACTTTCATTCCTCAAGTATTAGCTTGCATTTTTCCAAGCTGTATCTCATTTTGTTGTTTTCTGACTCTCTTCCTACTCTCTTTCTAGTAATCATAGTATTTTTCCTCTGTCCCTACTATTTGCCACTCTTTGCAATTTAACATCATGAATACATGTATTAATAGTAGTTTGCATTCCTTTCCAGATTATCTATGAAAACCTTATGAATTTATCATACAATAAACATCACTAGACACTGCCCTCCAGCTCAGTACATGGACATGACTTTTGTTTATGACCTCAGCCACTTTTTAGTCCCAAACCAATCTGAATTAGTTTTACAATTAAAATTATATTAAATGCTTTCCTAAAATCTAAATGTATAACATAACTTCAGCCTCCAATTTTGTAGTTATATCAAATAAAGTCATCAAGTTTGCATGTGTGCAATATAAATATAAAAATTATATGGATTGTAAAATGATCCAACCTCTTTTATGAGTCATTTACAGTATTTAATGCTGTAGATATGTGTTCCTGTGGTAGATTAGTGTCTTAATTTCTTACACCTCAAAAACACTTCAGACTTTAAGGTGAGACAAGATGCATTCTTATTTTTAATATTTTACAAACCACCTCATTCCTCTTTAATTCAGGCTGTTCTGTGTTATGGATATAGACATGGGCCTAATATTCCTTTTTCTATTCTTCTCCTTCCTCTTAGTCACATTCACTTTTCAGCTTCTGCTGCAGAGGAATTGGTATAACAGATATATTCTTCACTGTAAAGTACTCTTTTATGTAGTTAAGTGGCTCCCGTTTGCACTGTGTCCATAAGTCCCTTTCTCTATGAGTTTTACCCTGCCTGTTCTTTTACCTTCATCTCCACCTCAATGCCAGCACATACAGAGTGTGAAAACTTTCTTGAGAGATTGGCAGGGCTGCTAGTTATAGCACTGCAAGGGTTACCACTGTTGCAATTGTCATCCCTCTGATACTGTCTGAGCTCTTTCTTGTGTGGTGCTGCTGTAAACAACATTCTCTTCCTTTTTTATAATGGAAAAATAGTTTTCTTGAAGCAAAGAGAATGCAGTTTTTCACTTCAAAATACATCCTGTATTTGTTAAAGAACAATTACCACCAGTTAATACAATCCCAGTCCCATATGATAATAGCTGTGTTAATGGCAAGAGTAATAGATTCTCTGTATAGTTCATTGTAGAAAGATAGGCTATAATTTGCATTCAATCCATGCATTATGTTGTTCTCTATGTGTAATTCCTGTATGTTAAAATTAAAGTTTCATCATATATTATCCTAAAATACATTACTTACCGTGGACAGGTGCTCCAGTATTGACAGCTGCTCTGACACTGAGCTACTCAATCACTGTGGTATTCTATCACCTTTAGTTAAACCAAGTAATGTTTTACTTGGAGAGTTGCCCTATGGAAGTGAATGTGAGTAAGAGACTCCTAGACTTTGAGGCCGGAAGGGACCACCGTCATCATCTAGTCTGACCTCCTGAAAGTGGCAGACCACAGAACTTCATCCACCTACTCCTATAATAGACCCTTAACCTCTGGCTGAGTTACTGACGTCCTCAAATCTTGATCTAAATTTCAGATTTGATTTATAATCTACCATTTACTCTTCTTTAAACCAGCAAGTGACCCAGTCCCATGCTACAGAGGGAGACAAATAAAAACCCCAGAGTCTCTGCTAATCTGACCTGGGAGAATATTCTTTCCTGACCCCAAATCTGGTGATTAATGAGACCCTGGGCATGTGGGCAAGACCCACCAGCCAGCTACCTGTGAAAGAATTATCTGTAATAACTCAGAATCCTCCCCATCTAATGTCCCATCTCCAGCTCTTGGAGATATTTGCTGTTGGGCCATATCCCACAGTAGGTAATCTCATCAGACCATCCCCTCTGTAAACTTCTCAAGCTCTGTTTTAAAGCAAGTTTTACTCTCACTACTCCCCTAGGAAGGCTATTCCAGAACTTGACTCCTATGATGCTTAGAAACCTTCATATAATGTCAAGTCTAAACTTTTGAACTACTTGACACAAGTAAAATAGCAATATCCTTGTCTCATTTCTTCTATGAAATAGGATAATAATAACTTACCCCACAAGTGTTTTAAGAATTAATTAGCTAATATTTGCAACACATATGAAGTTTAAAAGTGCTAAATATTATTAATGTTGTTTGTGATTGGTTTTCTTTTGGGACGGGATAGAAAGCTGTTAACATTAAGGGCAGATTTTCTGTCCCACTTTGTTCCCTTTGCACTGCTCAGACTGGTTGCATCCACTTAGCTGGGGATTTCTGCTGGCATAGGAAAATCCCCAATAGGCATAGAACTAGCGTAGCCTACCAAGACACCATTCTCCTCACAGCATCTAATGCATAGTTCATGTTAAGGTTGGAGAAAAGGTGGCTGGAGTGTGCTGCCTTATTTTATAAGAATCCATATTGGACTCTCCAATAAACTGTGCCAGTGTTGGGGCCTTGCCAGAGAATCAGGAAGCCATCACCATCTCTGATAGCTCCGTTAATATCTTTCATCATTTGTAAATTCAGCAAAACAGAGAATCTGGTCCTGGAAATTCTCTGTATCTGAAATATCACCTATTCACATCTAACTGCAAGTAGAGAATTATACCTTTCCCTTTACTAGTAATTTTACCCATGAATTATCTGTAACAATGGAAAAAGGAAACAAACCCACACTCAAAGGAATGAATTACTTACTCGATTTAGCTTCATTTTCAATGGTTTGTAAATAAACAGCACATATACAGAAAAAGGTATATGAAACCTACCAATTAATGAGGGTATAAAATCCATTCAGGGCAAATGCAAAAGCAAGCATTTAAAATCACATATAATAAACACACAGTAAAATGCTTTAGAGACAGAGAACAAAGAAAACATAATCCAGATCCCCACCTCAGTATATACTTGTGTAGCTCCATAGAAAATCAATGGAGCTACATCTGTGTACATGGGCTGATTATCTGGCCCCAGTTATTCAAAGGTTAGGACCTGGATTAAGTGGAAAATAGGGTCTCATTACTGGATAGGGTTGCTTCTTATGTCCTCAGATCTTGACATGTTACTTTCAGTTGTTCCCGCTAAACAAGGTTGGCTTTTCAGAGCTGTAGTAGACTATTCAGTCACGTTGTCTGCATAAGAGATGTGAGGCTCACTCCTGAATATGATCCTTTGGGGTAACATAAAATAAATTGCCAACTGTTTGTTTTTAATCATTGTTGGACAGCATGAGCTCATCAAGTGCTCCTAATATACATAAGCGGTGATGGGGTTTTCTCATTATTCAGGAATCCGGAAGATGTTCCACCAGTAATTATATTTGCGATAAAAGTATAAAATATGTGAAATGCTAGCATCATGTTGATTACCCTCCCAGCATTTATTGGGTCTATTTTATCTGCTCCAAATAAACATTCTGCAATCTGGCAATAGTAGTTTAGTGTTTTAAGTTTGAAAAAATCTCTGAAATAAAGAGCAAGAGGCATCCCTCATGTTTTTCAGTATAGTTTTTCTGTTTCTCTTCCAGTTTGGATGTGTGCCATTCTTTTCCCCGTTTTTCTTTAAGGCAATGTTAAGGGGGTACTGTAGTGCACCTGTGCTAAAGAGGGAAGATAAACTTATGGCTAGAATACCAAACTGAGTAGCAAAGCCCTGGCTTCTATTATTGAATCTGCCACAGACCTTCTCGGTGAGCGAGGGCATGTCACTTAACCCACATTTGCCTCAATTTTCCTGCATGTAAATGAGGTGTAATACTACTCACGTATCTCACCGGATTGTTGTGAGTCTTAATGCATTAATGGTTGTAATTACTTTTGAGATGAACAGAGAAGTTACTATAGAAGCTTAGTGTTATTACTAAAATTATCTTTTATACAAAAGAGAAACTTAAAATCTGGGGACCAGATACACAGTTGGTGAAAATTAGCATTATATGCCAGTTTACACCAAGTGAGAGTCTATCCCTTGATGTTTACATTCTGCAGTAATTAAATTTACTCTCATATCTGCAGTAGCCCTGTTTTACAAGAAGGGGGAATATTGTAAATAGTGGTCTAAAGGTAAATATCACAGTACTGTAAATATCAAGATTTTAACAGCACACTGTGTAAGTGATTTCTTTTTAGACAACCTTGTCACAGCCATTTTTTTGTGTGTGGCTCAATTCATGGAATTGTTGACAAAAGGGACTGGTAACGTGTATTTCTTTGAATGATGGAAAAGACTCCCCGTTTATTATTGAGCTATGTCCTTGATTTTTAGTACACTCTCATTCAGAAATATAAATGTAAAGGGAAGAACTCTCAGTTGGAGTAAATTGATGTGAGTCTATTGCATTCAGCAGATTTGACTCATGATATTTTACTTTTATTTTGAAAGTGTTGTTTTCCCCGTAACTGCATGGATGGAGGTGATGAAAAAAATCTATGATAGTAAGGGTCTTCATTCCTTGAAGGACATGTTAAATGGAATCCAAGACTGGGATCTTTCATAATGGAGTAGGAAGAGAAGTAAGCAAGGGAAGGTATTAAGTTAACAAAAGAAAGGTGCAAAATTTGTTTAAACCTTAAGCCAAGCCAAGGCAGAGGCAGAATCATTGCATAATAGGATGAGTAGGAAAAGCCAGATAATAGAGGTGTAGATCTAGTAGTCCTACATCACCAGTCCAGCATGGTCTTTTTAAAGTCACAAGTAAAACTCTCTGCTACTTTTTGTATTATCTCCTGATACACTTAGTTATGTTTCTTCTCAAAAGATTAATCTCTTTACAGATTTGGAATGGAAATTGTTTATGTGAACTGGGATCCACCATGAAATATTTAGCTTTTACTTCCGTTACCAGCTAAAATAATCTCTCTTATTTGCCTGTATTTACTTAAAATTACATGACATTAATTTAAAAAAATGAGAAACTGTTTAGCAGATTTTCATTACCTAATAAAAGTTGTCAGTTACCTGGAGAAGCCATCCTTGTGTTTCATGTTTTCATATGATGTATTGCATCCATTTCTGGGCATGACTGAACTACCATTCAAATCACCAGGACACTTTCCATTGATGGGAGTTGGATCAGACCCTTCCACCACAATTGTTCCCTCAGTACATGGATCCACACTCTTTGGAGTAAGAACTTATCTAACTAAAAAGAACCTAATTCTTCTCAGGTTACACTTGTGCAACCCAACTGCACTCAATGCATTGAATACGATGGCACAATAAAGATGTAACTGAGAGCAGAATTTGGCTTTATGTATTTTGTGAAGGGCTATGCACACCTATGAAATTATATGTCTTAAAGTAATCAAATTACTAAATAATAAAATAGAAGTATACTTAATACTAATAAACATCATAAGTAAATATATTGCTCAGTAAATGAATTCATTAGTATTTAATTACTAAAAATTACCAGCACTACAAACTACTTGCAGGATGGACATGTTCTTCCACTACTGTTAATCATTTTAACTAATTTCTAATAACTAATAACTAATTTCATGCAGTTAATTAAGGCTAATTGTATGTGGGATTATAAATTCACATTTTATAAAAATAGTCCTGTCTAAAACTTTCAGTCTTCTTTCACTGCTGTTATTTGAAAACAGCTTTTTAAAAATATGTCCCCAAAACCACATCAGGACATCACAATATCTTGCTGTAAACCATAAGCCATTGCAATATAAATGAGAATTATCATTCCACCGTTCGTGATGTAAAACAGAAAATCCAAGGAAACAGAGTCCTAAAGAATACTTTATTCCTTTTCTTAAACACTTTCTGTTAGCTTTGAAAAGGCTCAAATTAGACGTTTGTTACAGATAAACCCTATTTCATAAATGCTGACTCCACTTAGAAAAAGCCTTTTCTTTGCATTGTTATGCCACCCTCTGTTCAACAATTCAGCAATACCAACTGTTTCCTAGAAGCAGTTCTTTGCTTTAGCCATAGGATTGATTGTGTAGAAGGAACAATGATTTAGGGGCTCGAATAATGTATTCTGGGTTTTAACAACTAGACTAGAGAGAGTTGGTTGCTGCAAGCTCATGTTGTGTGAAAAACAACGGAAAATAAATTGAAAGGTCAGGAGTCAGGTGGGTGGTGTTGGAAAGCCTGGCCCCTCCAAGATAGGCATTCATGTTCATGGCACAAATATTTTTAGTCAATTACCTTAAAGCAATCCTGTAGTGCTCTGATATCCATATCACATACATCCAGGAACTGCAGGTGACAAATATTTATCCTTTTGGGTAACTGATACATCAATGGGAGTGTAAATCATCCACACTGCAGGACTTTCTACCTCTTGAAAATCAAAACTTCCCCAAAAAATCAAAACACACTTGGTGAAGAAAGAATTTAGGTTTTGCAGTAAAGTATGACAGACCATTTTGCCCCTGAAAAGAAAGTATGATAAGGGGCAGTCTAGTCTCCCTTACTCACATTAATATCGTCACTAGTTGTCATAACCATTATTTTTATTGACAGGCATTCTATGAAAAAAAGCAATTGATAACGCCCTTATTTACTTGACAGGATTCAGAAACATCATCTAAATCTGCAAAATAAATTCTTATCTCTGGGGTTGTCTCTGTCTGTCTGTCTGGTCAGTATGTCACTGTGTGCATTTATATTTAACTTGTGAAAATGAGAAGAATGTATCATTCTTCACTGACCATGCTTAGTTCACTTGGATCTGGTGCCATTTCTGAGATGGAAATGCTGCTATCCAAACTTCTAGCAAAAATATTTTATATACTATATAGCAAGTGGCCCGTGAACATACAGCAGAAGATCAGAATACTGCATTTCACATGACCTGTATTTTATGTGTAATACCCATCAAAAGATTCATTTATAAAAGGTTTCAGCTTCCACAAGCTGCTAGAAAGTCAGTCTCATGTCCTTGGAGTAAAAGTTTGATCAAGTGATTTAGTGGTTCTAGCTTGGAGAGGTTTCTTTCCATCGTGTTTCAGTCTAGTTGAGCTCTTATTAAACTCATTTGCTATTAAAAATAGGTCTGATTACTAAAAATGTGCAGCCTGCTTGCTCTGAGAGATACTGTGGAGATGGGGTAGCCCCATAGTCCAGCTCTCTTCCTGCCCCTCTCTGGAGGTTAATTCCAAACTCTCAGCTCTTGCCTGGGGATGGAGAAGCCTCCTACAGCCGTTGGGGAGGTAGGAAAGCCACAGAAATCACTACAACGCCATTATCAGGAATAGATAATCACCTTTATCAGCAAACAGACAATCTAAGTGCCTCCCACCATCAGTCCCTTAGTCCCTCGTCTGGTCACTTTCTCCCCTTTGGCTGATTACAGCATGCCACACAAGCTTATAAAGGCCAGGCAGACAGGCAGCACTTGGGCGGAGTTCAAACTCTTGGCCTATTGTGTCCTTGCAACAGCAAGACATTCTATGTCCAGCACCCCATAAGCCCTTTCTTCCAAGTAAGGGTGGGACTTCTTAACATTTCCCTTTGCCAACCACGGTGCAAGGAGTGGACAGCTGGTCCCTTCATTCTTCCGATTTTGGAAAGGGGTGTGTTCCACATGTTCCGATATGCTCACCTTTTTCTGCTTATCCCACACAAGGGCCAGTTGTGATCTAGCCTTTATTTATTTTGATTATCTTCAGCTATGGATGCATTTTACTATTTCATGCCAAATTTTAAAACCTCCTTACACAATGATTTACCTCAACAAAATGAATAGTTTGGCCCGGCAAAAACTATTAAAATGAAAGTCCTTAATAAAAATAGTCATTAACAATTCTACTTTGAGGTAGGCAAATAATTTATTTTCAGTTCAGTGGCTGAACAAAAAAAAAATTCAGTTGTTTTGGGTCAGCCCACAACAATTCTTCAGTTTTTCTTGGTGAAAAAATATTCAATTCTGATCAAACTAATATTGAGATATTTTCTTGTGTGTTTTTGTCACTGTTAAATATAGCTAAATTTTGAAATAAAATGTCTTTTTAAAACAAAAAGTCAAAATTTTGTTTTGAAAATGTTGAAATGAAATGTTTTGACTTTAAGAATCTGTTTTTCTTAATTTTTTATTTGACAAACTATTTGCCAAAGTCAACCCAAATTCACAAATAGTTTTATTCATCCAAAAATGCATTTTTCAGCAAATAAGCTGTTTGCCCCCCAAATTTATCCAGCTCCAATTCTACTACTATCCACCCATCTCTTCTCCAAGAATTAGGATAAGGGGTGACACTGCAGCATTTCTAGAGGCTTTAACAAATCCAGTCTTTGACATACCAAGGGACTTGTGGGGGGAAAGTGAGATCCATTAAACACTTCACACTACATGTGTAAATTTTGGCAGCAAAACTATTTTACTGCAGCATCTCCCCCATTGGGAGCTGTTGTAATTACAGCCTGAAACACTTTTAGGAAATTGGTAAACATATAAAAAAACAAGCATTCCATCTTTGTCACTGTTCTCAAAAATTTGCATGAACAGTTTTGGGTAGTGTATTATGTAACTGCTCCTGTAAACTAAGCATACATAGTGTATTGTATAATTGTCCTTGTAAACTAAGCACAGGGAGAAGAATAATGAGTTCCAAATATATGTTCCCTGAAAAAAATCTTGATGAGGTGGCACATAAGAGATTTTCCATATTATTTCATTGAAAATAACCTCTTTGGAGAAATTTATCATTCATGTGCAGCATTAAAATTATCAGGTTTTTAGTCAACAACTATTACATTTTGCTTGCTTACTTGACCCTCAATGTACCTAATTTTCTGTACCCACAGAATTAAGTGTGATGTTTAATAAATGTATAGGCAATTCTGATTTCTTAAAAAACATAATCCAGTATGTTTATAACATTTAATAACTTTAATAAATTAATAAATTGTTCTGCAAATTTAGGCTTGACAATATTATATTAATATTAATTGAATGTATATCAAATATCTTTCACTTAAAGACTTGATCTTGCTAGTTATGGTTTTTTTCAAGAATAGTGAGCATATTTAAAAAGTTTCTAATTGGTTGACAGATTTTTCAGGCTCTGTAAGTATTCTCCATTATCTGTAAAAGAAATTGCTCTCAAATCAGTAGTCTATCAGATCATTGTACCTATTGTATAACTCTCTGTTTTTGTAGTCATAACTGGGAAAACTTCCATGTAGTTAATGATAGCATTGTCTATAAAGAGAAGGTAGTATTGTCCAGTGGATAGAGCAGGTAATGAGAATCAAGTGGATAGTGTCCGTTTTGGACAGTCCACAGACGTCAGTTGTCAGTCCTCAGATTTCAATTGACGCCTGCAACCTACAGACTGATGAAGAAAGATGTCCTAAAATGGACATTGTACTTAAGATCTGGGTTATGTTCCTGGCTGTGCAATTGATATGATCTATGGCTTTGGATAAGTCAGTTAAAGCCAAATTTTCAGTGTTTATTTGGGGCACATGTGAAAGAGGAGCATGCATGGTATGTGTGTAGACCCCATATCTATTAAAAGATGAGCATCACATGTGGGTCTGCTTTGTAGAGTCTCCTCCAGAGCCAAGTGTGGCACTGCTTTAGTCCACAAGTTGCTCAGAGCTGTGCAGCTCACGCCATAAACTCATCTTTAGTCTTTAAACAGTTAAATAAAGGTGCTGTCTGCACTTTTAAACAAACAAATATCAAGGGCAAGTGCATAAAGGCATGACCCTGACCTGGCCCAAGGGGTCTGAACTAGCACTGAGGATATGCTCCTTTGTCCCAGTTTCACCCAATATTTCTACTGAGAAGAAGGAAGCAAGCTGCCTGCTGGCTTCCAATTGGTCAGTGTCTCCTCCTGGCGCTTCTAGGTCTCTGGAGGATAAGTCGTATTGGTAGCCCAGCTTAAATGGAGGAAAGGGGGTATCAGGCACCGATCTCCCCCCACAGAACAGCTTGAGTGCCCTATCCCCCTCTTCTGCAATAACCCCAGGAAAAGAAGTCCACATTCTGAGATATGGTTGCAGCACAAAATACCACAAAGTAATATGAGGTCTTTCATCTGTTGCAACTATGTGAGGGGTGCATGGTCCATTACTGGATCAAAATCAGTCCCTAAAAATAATTTAATGCCCCCACAGCCCATTTGTTGACCAGCTGCTATTTCTTAGTGATGGGGTTTCTAGTCTCTCATGGCTGCAGCTTCCATCTTAGTAATACTATAGGATGTTTTGCACCTGAAGGTTTTGCACCTGAGCTGCTCTCAAACCAACTGTGGAACTTTGAAGTAAGAACAGGAGTGAGAAATCCAGACATTGAAGTACAGTTTATTGACATTAGCATAGTTTTTATCTTGGTAAAGGCCTGGACACATTCAGTTGTCCATTAGACTGCCCTGGGTGCAATGGCCTTCAAGGGGTCTATCAATAGTGCTGCAAGACTTTCAAAGTGGGGCACAAACCATAGGTTGATAGCTGGTCAGTCCAGGAAAACCTGGACCTGTTTCTTGGTTGTGGGAAGTGGGGGTCCTCAGGGCTTTCTGTTTTATCTTGAATGGGCTGAATCCAGCCATTCCTCATGAAATACCCCAGGTACCAAGTTTCCCGCATTCCAAACCATTTTTTTTTTGAGTCATTGTGGGTCCAGACTCTCTTAATGCTTGCAGCACAGAGGCCGCAAGAACTAGATGTGACTTCCATTTATTGCTAAAAATAACTACATCATCCAAACAGGCCACTACAGTCTGGCTGTTTTGGCATATGACTTGAGCCATAGCTGCTGGAAAGTGGCCAGGACCCCATTCAACCCAGAGGGCATAGACATAAACTGAAAAAGCCAGAGGGATGTAGCAAATGCCATCTTTTCTTTTTAAGTCGGGAGCAAGGGATATTCGCTAGTACCTTTTTGTGAAATTTAGTGTTATAAGCTTAGCATTCCTAAGGCAGTCAAGGAATTTGTCAACACAAGGCATCAAATTGTGTCGCTGAGTTAAGCTTCTGAAAGTCCACACAAAATAGTGAGCTTAGGGACCAGCACCAGAAGGCTGCACCAGGGGTCTTTGGACTCCTCAGTGATGCAAAGGTCTAACATGGCCTGTACCTACCACTCTGGTTTCACAGAGTCACTCAGCAATGCAGTAATCTGCACATTCTGAATTTGGTGTTTCATGAGATGTGTTCAATCTGGCTGAGTGAAGAAAGCTATGTTATAATAGATCAACAAGTTCCTCTTTTCCGATATAAACAAGAGGTGAGATTTTTGGCTTTTGGCACATCCTCAGGGCCTGCTGGTTCCTGTATCTGAGGGCCCAAATTCTCAAGGAGGTCCCTTGGATCTATGAAGAAATTCTTCTGAACCCATCATGATTCCTACATATTTATATGGTGGATCTAATGCTTCTTGTTTTTGCCCTGATAGCAAATTCCATAATTGATCTCTCTGACTCATCGGAAAACCACACAAAAAACCCTGTCACCCAAGTTTGATGTTGCTTTCAACGTGGCCTAGCTGAGAATAGAGGCTAGAGGTTAAATGCTATTTTCACTTGGGCTGGTAAGCTTCTCACTTTGCAGGTTGGACACAGGCTAAATCCTTTCCCATAATTCCCTCCATGTGCCCAGAAGGATAGACAAGTTCCCCCACTATTAATTGGTAAAGAATCATGGAATGGATCATTTTATTTCAGCACAAAGAACCATAGGATAGGCCCCCAGAACCTCCAAAAGTCCTAGTGACACACACAGATGAATGCACCACCAATAAGAATACAATAACTCAGGTGTGGTTTGCAGTGTGGCTACTTACACTCTGAGCTAGGCTAACTCAGGAGCTCAGACCTGGAACAAATAGCCTTAGTTAACTCAGTGGTGAAGGCTTACCCTTAAGGGGTAATTTTCTGATGTTCTTCATATGTTAATAACCTATTAGTGTATGCCAATGTAATAGCAATAGGGCGTGCAGATCTGGCCAACTGGCCAGTGTTGACTAAATTGGGAAGCCATGTTCATGTATACATTCTTATACATCTTATACATCTTGTACATCATGTATACATTCTTATGCATCTGACGAAGTAGGTTGCAGCCCACAAAAGTTTTTGCCTGCAGAAATGTGTTAGTCTTTAAGGTGCTACAGGACTCTCGTTGTTTTTGCTGTATGCAGACTAACACGGCTACCCCTCTGGAATTCTTAAGCAAAGTATTCATTTTCCTCAGTGCTTGCATTGTGAATGGAGCCTGCATACATGTAAGGGCCTGGATGCCTAGAAACTCTGTGATAGAAGAAACCCTTAAAGGGTAGAATGATCTGCTTTGCAAAAAAATGTAAAATGATCATTTTGTAGCTATGCATCAAGTCCCCGGGAACCTTGCAGCACCATCTGCCTTTCAACAAATGCCACAAGTTTCTGTCTTGAATGAGAGCCCTGATCTGAATTAATTATCAGTTAGTGTAGGCACATTTTTAATAATCTTATAAAAAAAAAACTGATGGCAACACAATGTAGAACGCATCCAAAGAGGTCTCCTAAAACCACAAAGATGTCAGTTTAAGTCTTCTTTATAACAAAAATTCTCATGTGAAGATTATTTGGCTTCGGAAAAGAAAATGAATGAAAAATATTATATAGGAAAACATAGGTATAGAACTTGTATGTGGAGTATAAAGGGAAGTCAATGTTGAGTGGTAGTAAATCTGCTTCACTGGGATGATATGAAACTTAATGTTTCTAAATTAGTTTGAGGACTCCAGTTGAAAGGTATTATATACATGCAAACTATTGTTGTTATTCATTATTATTTATGGTATTTGCAATTAACATTTCCTAAATTTAACGTGAACTAATTGAAAAGAATAGCCAATAAAAAGAAATTCCTAAATTTCATGTGAGTTACTTTAGAAGAATAGTCAACCACAAAGAAGTATTTAAATAAAGGGATGCACCACCAGTCTGTTCATATGGAATCTTTTTTCTGCTAACAATCAGTAATAAAAT
Source organism: Mesoclemmys tuberculata (assembly GCA_007922155.1). NCBI lineage: Eukaryota > Metazoa > Chordata > Testudines > Chelidae > Mesoclemmys > Mesoclemmys tuberculata. The sequence continues at coordinate 2,205,946 of ML675617.1, read as the reverse complement.
ATCACTTCATCAAAGTTTTGCAGTGCATTTGGTGAAGAAACAATAAAATCTTCCAACTTACAGTACAGTGACAGTTCTCAGCAGATCAGAGAAAGCATTGACAGAAAATTAAAACATCCATTTCACCCAAGCTCTGAGAAAGAAAAGATGAACAGACTTGCAGTGTTGACAAGCTTCTCAGTATTGTTTCAGAAAAGAGAGATACTTAAAAAAAAATGTATTGCCAATTGGATGAGTTGGGAGGCGTTGCCCAACCAATTTTTTGCTTCACATGCTCTGAAGAAGTATACGACCCCTTTAACTGACAGGCTAGAACTTACAACTAGGACTGCCTGGGTGTAATCAAGGAGTCCCTGCCCCACAATCCAGTAGGGCTACATAAACAGAAAGAGGATGCTAAAGGGGAGGGAAATAGAAAGGTATGTAGGCTGCAGTGGGGATGGTGGTTTGTTTTCTGTCAGACTCTCGGAGACCAACCTAACCAGAGGTTTTATTTGGGGCTTTTAAGTTTGGGAGCTGAACCAAGATTCTGAGGTGAGGTCCTTATGAGCTGCATATTTGAATTGCTCCTATTCTGAAGCCTTGTTAAAAAAGGACATGCTTTTCTGTTAGTGTGTGTTTGCTTCTCCTTGGCCTGTGCTGCTAAAGCAAACTAGCTGTTGCCAAGCAGAGGGAATTAATGCAGGACATGCCCACAGTATCCCTGCTGGGCTGCAAGGGAACGTACATAGACCTCCTGCACCTTTCTGCATGCATATAAGCAAAGTTGAGAGTAAAATATATCTACTATAGTACTGATATTGACGTTATTATAATATTGCTATCCTACCTCTTCAACTTGACCCCACCAGATACACTGCTTGTCATAACAAAGCGGAGCTTCGGAATGCCAACTCAAAGCTTTCAGTATGTGTTATTTGTTCATTAAGAACAGGATCCATCTCCCATGAAAAGTCAGTGGGAGTTTTGCTATCAACTTCCATGGGAGCAGGAGAAGGTCAAAAACATGCTAGGTGTTTTTCAAGGTGTTAATAACATGTTCACTACACTCACATATTTTTAGAGTCTTGGGTTGGCCAGTATTACAATTCATTTGAATTCTGGATGTAAGATTTTTACTTTAGCCAAAAATGTGTTATATACTTCACAGATTCATAAGAATTCAGGTGCCTAGCCAAAACTGCTCACAGTATAAGTGGTCAAAAGTAGAAAAGGGAAAGGGATTTAACCCAAGATTTACTCTTTTATAGGCTGAATGAGCATCTGCAGCAGCAGAGGTGTCATAAGATGAATTGCCTTTATGAGAAGAAAATGAAGAAAGACCAGAAAGGAACAAAGTGCTGAAGGATACTTCCATTCAACACAACAGAGAAAAAGTATGTACAAAGTTTAGGCTTTTTGCTGTATATTATCTTCACAGTATTTCACCTCCAGAATAACATTTTACGCAATATCCAAAATTAAAATATATGTAATAACAGCAATTTAGAAAATCTAAAACAAAGTGAGTGGTGTGAAAAAACTATTAACACCAGTTCATTTTCTTTTACTTCAGTGGCTTTACTGAGACACAGAGTTGCCAGAGTTTTAATTAACTTTAAACTATGGATTAAATTAACATTAGAATTATCTTGCAAGGAAAGGTATGGCCACAGAATATTAGTTTACCAGGTTATACTTAACACAATCAGAACTGAGAGAGAGAGAGAGAGGACAGAAGACAAAGAAAATAAATGAAACAAGTACGAGGTCATGTGAAAAATCTCATGTTGTCAGTGTTGTGTATAGCATGGGTGTCCTGAAGATGAAACATCCTGCTTAAGTTTCTTTGAAGGGAAGTCCCTGAAACATCTATTCCTTTTAACAGCCTATGGCAATTATATCAAAATATGAATCATTCTATTTAAATGTCGGCTATTAAAGTATTATCTAGACATTTTGGATGATAAACTTTCCAGAGACGCTACTAATCGTAGAATCAGTGTCAAGGAACATATAGAGCTATGCTGCACAATTTATCCTGTCATGTTAAAAATTTAGATGAAGCTCAGACCAGCTATGACAGGGGTAATGATGACAGAGGTGGTTTCTCTTCTCTCTTTTGAGGGGTTGGCTTTTGTCACCGAGGATTACATTTTAGGAGACATTTGGATCCCTGATTATTCCTGCAGTCCCAGATAGCAGCAGTGGCCAATAACTGTTTTGTTGTTCATTATCATTTGCATCTGCTGAGGAGGTTGCAGTTTTTCTTTCTTGATGCTGCCATCCTCATAGTTATCCATGCCTGGGACTTTCTGGTTGAATATTATATGCACTCTGCCCTAAAGACAACTCATGGATTTCAGCTTAACAGTGTCAGCAATGTAGAGCATATTTTATTTGTTCTCCCTAGCCTATAACAACTGTTTTAGTGGTTGAGATCAGTCCCCGGACTACTGACAGTCTCCGGAATTGATCTAGAAATATTAGAGGTAAGATTCTTAAAAATGGGCCCTCAATTCTAGAGTATGCTCACCTTCTTGATACACCAGACCCAAAGTCTGAATTTTGGGACATGGTGTAATAAACTTTAACATAACTAGAATATAAATGGTTGACGTTTCATATTCTCAGAATAAATAGGAGGTTTAAGAAAAATGCCTGTAATGAAAACTTTCTAAAAGGTCCTGCATTTTACAGTGAACTTCAAAACTTTCAATGTATCCCATAACAAGTGTTTTGATATGAATAAAACTGGTTGGTTGGCTAAGACTGAATAGCCAGGGAAAATGTTTGTAAGCAAGGCAATCTTTTCCCTTTTTAATTTTTTTTCCCTTTGTGTTCTGTTTTACAGTAGTAGTAGTGGTAATTATATAGAGGTGACAGTAATTATGGATGAAAACTGGATGAATAGATGAATACTGAAAAACCCTCTCTACATCTTGGATGTTCAAGATCTTGGAATTATCTGTGTTCTGCTAACATGTCTTAGCAGGGTGTATTTCATTATTAGAACATATTAATAAGAAGTCTGACTTTTTTTGCATGTGACTCCAGACATAACATCTGACAAATTAGAGAACACTAGAAAACCAACTCTAGCAGGCTGGAATATGCTGCTGTCAAAAACAAAACTTGTGGCTACAGTAAATAGAATAATGTATCTAAGCTTTGCAGTATTTTCAATAAAAAGAATAATTTGCTCTCTGCCGAATATAGAACTACCTGAAAATCAAATTAGACCAAATAACATCAGTATTCTTTGGCTGCCAAGAGGTGTAGAGGGAGATAATCTATTTTTTGGACTGCTGGATCTAAAAAATACTTCATCTCAATGTCATAAATGCAATGAAAGAGCCCTACAATTTTCAGAGGAGGAAAAATAGGCAGGAAAATAGTGGAAACAAGAACACTGTTCTACATAGAATCTCAGATGTAAAAGATGAGGAAGAGGGCCATCTGGGGTGATGCAAAAGCAAAGGGAGTTATTATTCAAAGAGCCAGATTCTCTTTATCCTATATCCATGCCTCTGTACACAACTGAAGAGTGGAGTTTGGCTCCTATTTAGAATAGTCTTTGTGGAAAAGAGCAAGAGGTGCTAAATTATACTACTCCACATCCATGTTCTTTGTGCATGGACAGAGCCAGATTTATATCGTAGTCCAGATTAAGGACCAGATTCTGGCTGGGGATACAGCCTGTTTATAGGGCTGCAGCAACACAAAGGAGCTATAAAACTGCCCTGAGCTAAGGAATCCACGGATGGTATAGAGCTGTCACAGCTGTCTCTACAGCCCCCCTCCCCCTACCTTCCAGGCACCCCTCTCCTGAGTGAGGGATGCACCAAGGGGATTGAAGGGGCTGGAAAGTGCTCTTCTCTGACAAAGCCAAGGCTAATTGACACCAGCAATGAGGTTGCAAACCAGCATAACGTACAGCAGCAGTGAGGTTGCTGTACACCAGGATCCAAGAGCAGAGGTAGCTTAAAACTGCTTTTTAAGCCCTCCCTATCCCACCCTTTGTCAAAAGTACTGAACAATCATGGCATTATATTTTGTTTCTGGATTTCCCTCAGACACACATACGCTTGCATTGCCGAATGCAATACATTAAAGTTGTCTCTGGGCATCATTATTTAGAAAGATATACAAAGAGCACAGGCCCCTCAGGACATGAGCGACCTGGGGAGTAACAATATTTAGAATCCTTGATTTAAAGATCTATGTAATTGCTGGATGTTATGGTTCTATGAAATATTAAATGGTTGTCTCTAGAGAGAAATCTTTAACAAGAGAAACCTTAGTCCATCTGCTACAAACACTTCCTTGGAAGCACAAAACCTCTCCGCCTCCTGAAAAAAATAAATCAGGGATGATAAGGAGAAACAGTGTCCAAAGAAATCAAAAGCCATGGGTATACAAAACTGAGAAATGGAAAAAAGACGAATGTTGTGCTTTCAAAAGAGGTATGAACAAAATTAAGATTGTAGGCATGATATAGATTGTTTTATACTTTGTGGTATGATAAAAAGAACTATGGCCTTAAAACAGACCCTGAGTTTGATGTTGTTATGTCTTCCCACTGTGATTGTCAAGATAATGTTTTACAAGTTGCTATGAAGTTGCTATCCTCAAATTATCTCATTACCAGGCTGTTGATTCCCTCATCATGTTAGTAGGTCCTTACTTGGAGAATCTGCTTTATTTTTCATCTGCCAGATTTGGAGTTAAGATTCTCATCTCATTTACCAGTTTAATCCCACAGCCTTCAAAGGGGTTTACACATCCAGTAGCATAAGTACATGCAGAATATAGTTTCTGGTCACCAAAATGTTTTGGTTTTCTTTCTTTTAAAAAAAAAGAAAAAAGAAAATTTCAAAACAAAGTTGTTTCAAACAAAAAAAATTGTTTAAAAAATGTCAAAAATGAAAAATTAAATTTTTTCTGCACAAATAAATAAGCAAAACAAACAAGAATTCATGAAATGTTTGTGTCACCAAATCTGGAAGGAGGGTTGTTTTTTCTGAAAAAGCTTTTGATTGAAACATTTTGCCCATCTCTAGATCCGAAATGTATAGCTGACTGCATGGTAGCCAATATCTTCCCAAACACCCATGCCCTAGTTACTGTGACTCTTTCCCTGACGCTCACCCCTCAAATTCAGCAGTATAGTAGCTATAGAACTCTGCCCCTCTCTTCTTAACTTCTCTTGTTAAACTTCCCATTGCACCCAGCCCCTCTGTTATGTCAGAGCTCCCAGCCTTTTCTGCCCATTTTTCAGTTTCTCAAACAGTAATCCCTGTGCCTTCTTCCACATTGCCCCCTATGTATGGTGTAAGATCTCCAACCCCACCATGAAAGGCCCTTTTCTGTGTACATTTAAGTCCCACTCAACAGACTAATTTCTACCATGATGTTTAAAGTGAATCATATTTACTTGCATATAATTTGCCTATGGTTGTTTCAATTCTCTTTGCCCTAAACTCTGTCGACTTATCTGGCCTTCGCTGGTGAGCTTGCTGGATCAGGGCCCATCCGACTTGAGAGTTTGGACAGCACCACACACACACAGTGAGTGCCACTGTAAAATAACAACTGTAACGATGATAATTAGAAAAACACAAAAATGGATACATAATCATTAGGTATATATCCTTTGAGAACAGAAGGTGAGACCATATATTTTTGTGTTCTATTTTCTGGGCCTTGAGCACATTAAAATTCATGCTGCGTGGTTGTCTTTAACTAGATCTGAATAACTTTCTTTCATTTCCTCTTCATCCCTGAAACAGGCTATTTAATATTAAAACTTTTACCTCTTGCTGCTTCCCTGCAGAAATTCTGTAATTCCACTGGTTCACAAAGGTTAGGTTCCAAATAACTCGAAGAACACATAAAATTTCTACCATGCATTTTTCACATTCTGCTATAATTATAATTGTTATGTTATTGCTTTACTTACTAAGACCCTGATTCTGCAAAGCATTTAAACACGCATCTAACTTTAACCGTATCAGTGATCTCACTGACTTCAGTGGAACTATTCATATGCTTGAAATTAAGGACATGCTTAGGTGCTTCAGTGCATTAGGTCCAAAGCAGTTTTCAGGATTGAGTCCGTACATTGCAGTCATTAATTTCTTCATTGCTATCCCGAGACCTATTCTCCTGAACCCTCAGGATGGGCACTCAGTATTATTTTGTGTTTCTTTGCCATCACAAACAAAACAATATAGCAAAGGTGGTCCCTGATTCTGCAAACATTTATGCATGTACTTAAATTTATTCCCAAGAGCAGTCTTCATTGATTTCACTGGCACTACTCACATGGGTAAAACTACTCACTTGTGAGAGGGTTGGAGGGTTGGGGGGTGAATAATAATAATGTTAACAACCCATTTTCAATTAGACTCATAAAATTTGGGTTGTGTTAGTCAATATTACACCTGTTTTATCAGGTACTCAGACATGCAGAAGAATTTGGCATATGGTAATCAAGTCCAAATGTCCATGATATTGTCATTGGTCTAAAATTACCATCTCTGGCACACTTGTACAGTGACGGCCCACTAATGATCTCCGATGCAACTACAATAACCATAAGCCACAATGACATAACTTCATTCATTCTGAAGGACCATAGAGCTTGCTCCTGCTCCCCTTAAAGGAGGTGAGAGCAATATCAGGCCCACAAAGTTGTTTACAGGCCTATATTTATAAATACACAGCCTCATTGTGAAACAGTTCAAGTTGCTACACCCATAACCTACCTATATACCTGACACACAACTAAAGCAATGAAAACTTAACTTACCTTACAATAAATTCCCTCTGTTTCTAACACACAGGCACACACCGTTACTGCAACTATCATACACCACGGACCACACATCACAGCTTTACCCTTGTCTTCTAGCAATGCCAGCTTTCCATCACTCCTATACAAAACTATCCCCTTGAAGTAAACAAGACTACCTTCAACATTCTGTTCTGCATACCTGCTTTATCACACTACCCTCCTCCCCCAAGATTATCAGTTGTTGCCATTGGGATGCCCTGAAATGTTGTTTCACAGACCCTCTACTAAATGCTAAGGGCAGCTCTGTTTAGAAGTATTCAAACTCTTAACCCTTTTCTCAGTGGCACACCTAGCAGAACTAGTCGTGGGTCTTATGGAAGTTCATGGCTTATTCTGTTCTGTTATTTTATATATCTTATCTTATTCTGTTATTTTGTTCTGTATAATCTTCTGCCTGAATACCTAAGTGAAAAGAAAGCATTTCCACCACCCAAATCTGAGTCATATGTTGTGCCATTGACACCATTTTAGAGTAGGTTTCTATTAATATGGGCGATGGATGCAGCTATTCTTTTCCAAATCTATGACCAGAACTCCCATTTAAATGTCTCATTCTGGGTATATCTCCCGAAGTTTCATAAATTTACTTTCTTTTTTAGTTTGCCCTAACTGAAATTAATACCATGTAAGTACTTGAAATCTAACTTCTTATAGAACTGAATGTACCTTAGTGATTCAAAGACTGAGGGGCGTACTGCCAAACCTTCAAATAACAGAAGCAAAGCAAAGATGGCACATAACATTTCCTTTGTGTCTCATCAAATAGCACACAGCAATAATCTCTGAGATTATCCATCAGGGAAGTCCTTACTAGTTCTGATGGGGACCAAAGAGAGAAGGAAACATAGTAAGCCCCATCTTGTGAACCATACTGTGTCCCAGATGTTAAGGGAGAAGGCAGACAAAGGATGCTCATAGAATTGTTAAAGCTTGCTTTTTAAGTAGTCACAAATCATCTGTGAAAAAATACATCCAGACACATCATTTGTTCTGTCTGTAGACAATGTTTATCCATTTTGGGATGTGTGTGTGTTTTGAGAACCGTAGGTGCAACAGACATATGTTGCCCAATAACGTTTTCAGATAAATGCTAGTGTGAGCTTGTCATCTGCCATTTGTTCTTGGTTGTTTTCTTAACTATAGAGATGTAGTTGTTTTAATTGAAAGTTCCCCATAAATTTGTTAAAGGACAAGAACTGAGTGGGTTAAGAATGAACAGCTAATTCCATCCACCTCATATCTGTCTCCCACTCAAAACGGGAGTGGGAGCAGCAGTGGGGGGATCTCCTTTCTCCCTCACCCATCTGTAAACTGGGGAAACTGGAGTGGCAATGCCAGGTAAACGCTCTTGAGCTTGTGAGACCATGGCAGAGCTCCCATGGGGAGCATTCCCATCTGGTGACCTCCTGGTGCAGACAACCTGCTCTTCATGGATATCAGGCTGCAGGTGATAATATTGAAATTTCACATACAGCTTGTGACCACAGAGTTGAAGGTCCCAGACATGGGAGTAGAGTGCCGGGTGATGAATCTGGCTCTGGGTATTTGTATTCACTGTTCATGTCATATGCCAGAACATTTTCATTATTCCGTCCAATGCTTTACATTACTAATTGCTTTGTCCTTTCCAGAAAATGCAAAGGTTTGAGAAGGAACCAAAGTGGAAATGAGAACAGGCAGGAATTCAAAACTCTGATCAGTTGTTGTGGTTCTGCTGCACGTAACAGAAATGAGAAATGTAGCAGGCTGTTCCTGACTAATTTATATTAGTTTTGTAGCAAACTGTGCAAGCAAACTTACAACAGCTTGTCTTATTGTCACTGCTTTTTAGTGGATTTAGCCTTCAGAGATTACTGAATGACTGTCTTGTGTTGTCCCTGCACATCTACTGTGGTATGGGCTACATCTACAATTGTGCACTTTTCTGGGTACTTGTCCATGGACTTCTAGCACATGTATCTTGTACCCACCCTGAGTGTCTACATGTGCTGTGCACAGGTATATAACCACAGTCACACTGCTCCTTTTCAGTACGCAATGATAGAGTTACCATTTCAGGGACAGCATCCTAGAGTCCTTTGTGTCACAGGAGATACTTTGGGAACTGCCTTGCTTGTATTGGTGCAACTGTACACCACCTTCACACATTTGGCAGTGGCAGCTCCAAGTCATCTCTCCCTTCTGCCCAACTGTGTTGAAGACATGGAGCAGGTTCAACTTGCTCTGTCTCCCCTCCTGCTATTGCTTGCAGGAAAAATATTCTTGCAGTTCAAGACTGGATATTGGATGGAATGGGGCCAGAAAAATTTGGGACGTCAAAGATAACTGACTGAGAAGGCAAATGAAAATCCACTGGGGTCCCATGGAACAGATGTGTTGATTGCCAGAATTACAACGATACACCCATGGTTGGACTGTCACTTCTGGCCCTGGTCTTGGAAACTTGGAGTGATGACCAGTGGATTCAGAAGTTCCAAATGAGGGAACAGGTCTTCATGGAGTTTTGCAAGCAGCTTACGCCAACCCTCTAGCACCAGTCCACTCTTTTTTGGAAACCCACTCCTGTACAGAAGGGGATAGCTATGGCCCTTGGTAAGTTGGCAAGGACTGACACCTGCCAGTTAGTTGCAAACCAGTTTGAGGCTGGGAAGTCAACTGCTAGAGTAGTGATTGTACAGGTTTGCCACCCTGTCAGTAATGTAATCTATCCATAGATGGCTGCCAAAACCAAAGTCCTTGAAATTATATTTCAGAGGATGCAGTGTCCAAACCATGCAGGAGCCTTTGATGGAACATCACCCCCCAAATTTTGCTGGTTAATATGGGCTATGTAAACTGAAAATGATTGATATCCACCATATCTCCCAGGCTTAGTGGACCACAGGCACTGGTGTTCATGAACACCAACAGTGGACACGTGTGAAAGGTCCATGCTGCCATGGGGCTCAAGAGGTTGAAATTGTATCTCAGGGGGCAAGAAAAGACTTTGAATGGTGTTTCTGCCCTCACAGTTATTCTGCAGGACCCCACATACCTGCTTCTAATGTGCCTCATGAAGCCATACACCAACATTGTTGACCCAAGAAAAAGGGGAATTCAACTCTAAACTGCGTAGCTAAACAGTTTAAACTCTAAACTGCGTAGCTAAACTGCATAGCTAAACAACTCTAAACAGGTGGAGTAGTGCGCCTTTGGATGACTCAAAGCTCACTGGCAAGGCCTGCAGACCTGTCTGGATGCCAGTATGGCCAACACAGTTCATGTTATCATGGTGCGCGATGCTTTGCACAACATGTGTGTGGATAAAAGGGAATATTTCCAGAATGAGTGGGCACAGCACAGACCGGCTGTCAAAATCTGTACAGGCAGCTGGATCCCACCCAGGTGCACACTGTTCCTGTTTCCCTGCAGACCAGGGAAATTTGTGGTGCTCTTTTCTTGCACATTATGTCTCATCATAGAGCCAAAAGATGAGTTGGGACTGTGATAAGGGACACTATGGTCCCTTCAACAGAGCATTGGCATGAGGGATTTTGACTCCCAGCAACTGAGATTAATGTACTAACTGAAAGCAGACAATTGGGTGAGGGGGACTCAAGGTTAACACATTTGGCCATGGTTTTTGCTGTGGAGATTGTATATGAACTTTAATATGATCAGCAAAGATTCTTTTAACAGCTGTGATTTAGGATGCTTTATGGGGAGCAATTTAGTGTGGATAAAGTTAATTTAAAACAAGTTCTGCAAGGTTCAAGGAGGGGCTTCACACACTCCTTCTTCAAGATGTTTTCTGACACCATTGCTCACAACATTTAGCAGGTGCTATGCAGGAGTACTCCCAGAGTTACAAGTAGGGAGGAGGGGTCACAAAAGCAACCTTTAGTGTCAGATATCTTCATTGTTAATTTACTTGTGATTCCATTGTCTTTATTGTCAAATAAGTCATTAACAAAGCTATAAAGATGATTCAGTTTAACTTCCCTTCTGTTTTTCATTCTGACAATTTGGACAGCAACAGTTATTTCAGAGCTTAGCTCATTGTCATGTGCATATTTTAAAAAACAGTAGGAAATTCATGGCTATGGTGGGAGAGGCACAGAATTCCTTGCATTTCTTCAGCACCACACTTCTACAGAAATTACAGTCCTGTGCTGGGAATCCTGCTGATCCATCCCAAATGTGAGAGAAACATCCATTGTTCATACTCCAAAAGCAAAGTATACACACAGGTGAAGTGAACAGTAACCTTTATTTACAGACGCACTTTGAATACAGTTTATAAGAGGAACAAATTAACAAAAAGAAGGTCAGATTCCCCAAGAGGTGGGCAAACGTTATTGTCTGTGGACACGTCTCCCTGTCCTTCCCCTCCTTTTCTCCCTCCACAAGGGCAAAAGAAGCTGTGGGGGTACAATTCCTGTGTGGAGTTTGGGAGCCAAGCAGAGAATGGGCGAAAGGGCTTCAAGAGCGTTCTGCTACCAGTTGTGCCAATAACAAAGAGTCCTGTCCAGTCTCTTTGGTGATATTCTGCCCTACCAGTATGGGTTCCCTGTTGGCATGGGAATGTCCTGGCAAGTCAAAGGCAAGGTTAGCATTATATTTCATTTCTCCTGTGGGGGAAGCTAAGAAATCCCTCCCCTCATAATGTAACTGTGGTGCCAAAGGCCACAATATTGATACTTTTTAACATCCCAGGAATGCTACTGCTACAGCCTCCTTCTTTAAGACTACTGATTCAGTCCATGAGTAAGGAATCGGGGATAAAAATGGTAAGATGCCTGCAATATTGCTATGAAAATGTTGCTCAGTTTACAGTGTGACAAGGGACTGCTGGGAGCAGCATTTGGTTGCTACATTACTGGTTACCTATTTCTTCTTTAAAGGCTGGCCATCATTTGGAGAACATAGTGTTCAAGTTAAGGAAATGGAAAAGGGAAGTGGCTTTTTTCCAGTCCTGGGGAGACTAATCAGCCACTGATTCCAGTAATTCCAGTTTCTGGTAATGATCACCCCTCTACATATCACTGAATGGGCACAGGGGCATGGTGAACTATGAAGGTGAACCAAGCACATTTTCCCTTCTATTAAACCTGAAGAATCAGCTTGAATTCGATTACACCAAAAATTTCCTGAATTATGCTTACCATACTCGGAGTCAATTTGAGAAAAAATTGACTGAATGCTAAGCTAGCAGATGGAGTTCCCAGGGAAGAGGAGCCACAGAAAACATTCACTTGCCTGTTAGCCACCCTGCCTTGCCAGAAACTCCAGCCCATGTGTCCTGCAAATGTCACTGAAAGGGACAGGGAAACAATCATATTGAGAATGTATTTTCATCCCTGAACTTTTGGATTAACACCGCAAGCCAGTTGCTCTCCACTGCTAAGAGACACAACATTGTATTTATATAACCATCAAAGTGGCTGCTTCACACATCCTATGTTAGGGTGTACCTACCACACACTGGTTCCGCAGTCAATCACGCTCTGTGGGCCAAGGAAACCACGCCCCCCTCATCCCTGCTAGGCATGCTTCAGCTGGAACCTGGATATAAAAGAGCAGCTCAGCTCAGTCTGAGCTGACCACTGAAGAAAACAGGAGTGTTGCAGGCTCCTAAAGAGACAGTGCTGGCGGTGCCCCAAGATGCAGAAGCCAGCTGAGTTGCAATGCTGACTGTCCCCCAGTCACCCTGTGCTGCAAACAGCGGAGAAACCATGGAACCCTTGAGACTATCAGCCATGGAGGAATGGGTAGGGAGTAACCTAGGTGACTTAATGGTGACCCGGTTGCCGAACTAGAGGTCTAACACGGTTTATTTCAGCAGACTCCCCATTGAGTTGGTGGTCGATACCCCTGCCCCAGACACGGCCCTGGGTTGGGACCCAGTGGACTAAGAAGGGCCTGTGTTCCCCTACGCTGGCCCCAGGGTGGCAGCCCACCACTTCTGGCCAATAGGCCACACTACCCTGTCAAAGAGGGTAGTCCAGTTGATTCCAGTCACTAGGCCGTACTGCCCTGCTAGAAAGGGGTAGTCCTATTGACTCTGGACACTAGACTGCATAGCTCTATCATGAAAGGTAGTTCCATTGGCCTTGACCATTGGACTGTGCTGCCCTAGGAGCCAGGGTTGCTGTGGCAACTGTGGAAGCTAAGCCACTAGGCCACCCAAACTCTCATTCATATTCCCCACAATCTGACACCTCCTTGATGGGGTGTAACTATCCTGCGACATGTCCCCCTCTTTTCTTGGCTTCTGTGGAGTGGTTCAAAGGACAGGCACAAGAGACTGGGAATGGTAATAAACATTTGAAATGGTCACAGGGAGAATGGATTGCTTAGATTTTCTTCTGACAACCAAATCATTCCCTTGTCTTCCTGGGCCTAGGTGGGCCCACATACAAGCAACCAATGAACCCACTCCCATTCCAGTGTCTAGCATTCATAAGGGGAAGATGGGTGGTGGGGAGGTGTGGTACATAAATATCATAAAACTGTTTTTCCTCACACAGATGCTTTCAGAGCCTGCCCCCTTCGTCCCTCCTTTTCCCCCTGGTTCATGTGGCCCAGTGACGATCAATGCCAGAGTGCTGGCCAAGAAATGCACAGACACAAAGGCACAATGACTGCTTGTTAGTAATGTCTTGTAGCTTCCGCTAAATGCATTACAGCGATTCATGGAATTTCAGTAAAATTATTGGTTTTTACAGTTGTGTCTTTCTCAGGGACCATGTTGGGGTGGTAGAGGACAGAGGGGAAGGTGGACATAGCTTTAGGCATTGCCAGAGCAAGAGGGGATATTTCAGGAGAGTATGTGCATACATTGTAACTTACCAGTCTCAGGTTCTGGTTCCTGCAGTGGTTCAGGGTCCTTCTTAGGGGTAGGAGGGAAGAGTTGCTCAATGGGGCCCTCGGGGTAGAGATGCAGAATCACACAGTCCTCTTCCTCCAGGTCTTTCAGGGCCTCCAGGACCTCCTCAGAGGTATCTTCTGCCTCCTTGCCTTGCCCCACATCAGCATCCCATTATACGATGAGGTCAGCCAAGTTGAGGAGGGGGTCAAGAGCCACTTCAGACTCCATACTCACAGCCCTGGATCACACCGAGTCCAGCTCCACATACGTAGGCACATGGGAGATCCCCCCTTGAGGATTCTGTACAGGAATCTCAGATGCTTCATGCGATGAAGTCCAGTGAATGTCCACCTCATCCAGCTTCCATGAAATATGCTAGTACAGGTGTATGTTCCTGCTGATCCAGCTAGAACTGAGGTATCGAAACTGTGGGGTGCACACACCCCCTAAGAGGGTGCAGAGGAATGTTGAGGAGGGAGCACCACACAGCCTTGCAGTGCCCCCAGTTTTACTCTAGCCACAGCTCCGCACCTGGCCGTGGCCCTGGATTTTGGGCTGGCCATGGCTCCGCTCCCGACCATGCCCCTAGACCCATCCCCAGTCTTGGCCCCAGCCTCGGCCCCTGGCTTCCATCCCAGCCTCATCCCCTGACCACAGCCCCAGCTCCCAACCATGGCTGGAGGAGAAAGGGGCATGGACAAGTGTAAGGAGGAGCGTGAGGTAAAAGGTTAGGGACCACTGAGTTAAAGTCATGAAGGATGGTGTATTCTAAGAACATAGTATTCAGCATGGGGTCTGCATGATGACCCATTTTGTCAGTGGGTCTCTGTCAGTCAATGGTGCAAGGTGTTGACAAGTGTCAACTAACCAGACTTCATGGGGGCCTTACAGCCCTTCATTCTGCTGATGAAGCTACTGTTGGTTGGCTCAGCTAGCATGACAAATACTAGAAGAAGATTTGATCAGTACCTGGGTGTGCTCCAGAGACCAGGCAGCAGCTCTTAGAACAAGATCTATGATCACCTGTGCTAATCCATAGCGTTCATGGGCCAACTGATCTGAAGTGCTCAGTGCACCTCGCTACTAGCACTGGCTATGGGAGGTCAGGGACCTTTGTACTCTTGGATAAGAGTCAGGCAGCAAAGGTATCAATGCATTGTGGGAAGGGCACTGGAGGACTGGTGATACATGTGACCTGTTACACTACCCTAGCCTCTGTCCACACTGCAGCTTAGAACAGGTAGACACAGCAGAAGCATCTATATGCCCACAACCCTGATGCATGCTCACTTTTGGCTATGCACGCTCCTTCAGGAATGTGCTTCAGATGTGGACAGTCTGCAGGTTATGGCACAACAACATGTGACCATGTAGATTCACAAGTGTAGATGTAGCCATAATGCTTTTAGAAATTTCAGTGGTTTTTGACAGAACATGCAGAGGTCATTTTGTATATGCAGCAAAGGGAAGATAATGTATGGAAAGGTTTAGACAGCTGGAGAGTGCTCTGCTGTGCAAGATAACAGCTTCCTCAAACAATTTTCTACAAGTAGTCACTTGAATTTAACAGTGAATAAACTTGGGCAATGAGTGTGTCCCTTTTATATTAACTTTCTGCAAACTTTTAAGCAACTGTTACATTTTTGTCACTGCTTATGAACACTGAATTTTATTCATAGTCACATACTTCAGTACTCACATCAGAAGTGGTATTCAGTGGACATGGGTCACATCAGTGACCATCAAGGCACTTTCATTATTTACATGTAGTAGTCTTGGATCCAGTGTAACTGTTATCTTATGAAGTGGATAACCTTGGTACATACATCAAGCACACAAAATCATATTGCGCCAAATCCTGCACTCCGTACTCAAGGCCAAATTCATGCCTGGTGTAATTCCATTGATGGCAACAAAGCTACCATGAGGCTCAATAGGCCTTCAGTCCCTAGACAAAACTCTAACTAAATATTTTGGTCCACAAAAGATATATAAATTCACCTATGCTTCCAAATCTACAAATCTATTCATCATAGTTTATATAAAATTGTTTAAAGGCAAATAAAAAACTAGACCTCCAACCTGGCTTTTTTGTCCTCTAGTACTTAAAGAGTTGAAATCAAATTTCATACAGTGTGAAGAACAGCATGTCAGTGGATAAGGTTGTTTGTTTTAGTTTTCTAATTCTCTTCCTATTACTGATAAGTGGTTTGACCCATTTCTTCGCCTACTGGAATGGAAAGGTTTCCTGCAGCATGCCTAAGTGAATTTCCGGACATAGGCAATTCCATTCCACATTTTGAATGTCTCATATCAACCTTTTATCAATCCCCACTGCAGTATTTTGACATATTTCTGTTAAGGTTTTGATGTATGTTTTGGTCTAACTACATATTTGTTAAAAGGTGACCTTTTGATTTGATTGTTTGGCTGACTTCAGTGCTAATAAGCTGAAGGATGAGATGTCCAATGAATCCGGTGTATAGAAATAATGATAGATGACTTATTTGGAATTCTACAGACACAGCACCGTCGAGCATGCTAAGGAGTCTCTGGAACTGAACCAATCTTATAGCAGGAAGCTTTATTGATTACCTGGAGACAGGGCACATTTTAATCATTTTTACAGCACTACTGCCTGAGGTACAAAAATCCATTAAACAAGGATTATAAACTTTGTTTTAAACTGTATCCTAAATTGTTTCTTGATGTACAGTCAACAGCAACTTTGTAAGATCAATCACAGTTACTAAAGCATATTAAAATCAACATGTTTAATTTTAATTGCTCATATGCCTGATCCTCAGTGAGGCAGCTATTCATAAAGCTAAATTACTTTTCTCCCATACAGGAGTTTCATTTCACTTCATGCTGGACTTTATTTATTTATTTGTTTCTGTCCACTAACCAGCTCCTTTCTTTACTTTCTTTCTCTTTTCTCTCCTTCCTCCCTCCCTGTTCCTTGGCCACAATTCCCATTTCTGTTCAGCTAATTTTCTCTCCCTCTGCCTTCCAGCCTCATTAGCAGATTCTGCAACCTTGCCAATGAGTCAACTTTAATAAAGCAGTGGATTATTTGAATTATTAGTTGATTTAAAGTTACAGGCTGCAGCTCTTTTCAGGAATCTCTGTTAACCTATGTGGCATTTGTGATTATGTTTGCAGACTCTTAATCAGATCATAAAATCTGTTGCCTGGATTGATGTGTATTATGAAAAAGTACATATATTTCAAGCTCCTATTATATTTTCTGTTTAGATAGATACCTTTTACTGTACTATGCTCTGGCTCTTCATAAGGGATTTTCAAAGCAATTTTTCACTTTAATCCATTTTTGTGTCCTCCTTTCAGCCATTACTCCTCACGACAGTGGGAGCTCCTAGGTTGGTCCAGTTCACTGACATGGAACTAGATACGCAATAAATATTATCCTTTCCTCCTTATGTCTGATGTGAGTCACAGCCTAATGATCTTACTAACGCATCTCTGAGAGTCAGGAAGTTCTGAGTTCTATTCCTATTGAGTTTCTCTATGACCATGTGTATATTATTTAATATCTCCACTGCCCCTATTTCACCATCTGTACGATGAACTTGTGAATTCTTTCCCACCATATAAGGCACTGGACCCAAAGAGATGCTGAACACCTTCTAGAAAGTGCTGGGTGCTCTCAATTTCCAGTGGCTGTTGATGTTGCTCAGTATCTTCCAGGAGCCTCTCATCATCTTGCAGGATCAGTCCAAAGGTGTGTTGTAGGGACTGACTAGTTACTGTTAGTAATATATGTAAAGCATTATACAGTGCTAAATAGTATTATGTAAATATTTAACTTATGGAAATATATAATAGAGAATAGTAGATTTATATCTGTATACAGTGCCTAGCACAGAGGGACCTGTAGGCACTACTCAATACACAGAAATATGAATAACTTTTATGGTATTTATTATTTATTTGTATTGTGGTAGACGTACAGGCCCCAACCATGGATGAAACAATAAGTGGATGCAACAAACAGACAAAGGAGCACAAGGTAACAATGAGACAATACTAGAAAACATAAGAAGTGGTCACAACACACCAGAGTCCTAGCTATTGTAAAGGTCTTGGAAGCCATCCCAGCAAAGGAAAGCTTTAAAGAGGCATTTGAAGGAGAAAAATGAGCTAGCTTAGTGGATGTTTATGGAAAGCCCCTAGCTTGCATAGCAGGTGGTATGGGAGAAAACCTGAAAGTATTTGTTTGAAATTTAACAAATGGAGTGTGAAGACTGGCATCATTGGCAGAGAAGAGGTGGGAGTCAACAATTTAATAGCATATAAGATAATCATAATATAAAATTGTTAAATAAATCTATGGAATTATACAGCATTGATAAAATTCTAGATTTTATTCTACAGATTCTATCAAAAAATCTGTCAGCATAATACCAGTGTGTATTTAATTATTTAGGTTTCAAAAATAATCTCTAGAGATTCCTGTTGGTTTAATCACCATTAAATTATACAAGGTTTTTCCATAAAAGTTGGCTCCTGGGGTTTCATTTCTTACAACTTCAGTTCTTACAGCGTTCATCTATTTCTTCCTTGCATCTAATTTTTCCTGTATATTTACTGTTTTCTCAACAGCTTTTAAAATGCAGTCAAATGCATTTAAAATGATGCCCTCCAACTGGTGCACTGGACAAGGTGTGTACATACGCTGCTGCCCTGCTGTGGTAGTGAAAAGTTTGACAGAGCCTTAAGTTCTTTTCATTTTTCCCTTGGCTATTTATCATTATTTCTCCTAGTTTGCCTGTTTTCAGATGCCACTGAGTAAAGCTGGAAGCACAAGAAAGGTGCTATTAAACCAAAGTTCTTTCGTTGATATCTAGGGTTACCAGCTAGAGGTCACAGTCAACCTTAGAGAGGCCTCCCACCAGCTTGGGATCTTCAGCTACCCGCCACCTTCCCCCCATACTTCCCTCATGCCATGGAAGTGCTGTTCCAATGAGTCATGCTGCCACATTTTCTGCAACTGGCCAGGACTTGCCTTAAATGGTGGATCCCAGCCATGAAGGCATGCTGCAATTTTAATACAGCACTGTGTTGCATGATCACCCTGATTTCTATGGGATCACTGTGAGGTGGAAATGATGTATGACCCCCAACATACGCTTGCCTTCCTTGGCCTGTTCACAGCATGCCTCAGACCAGTACACACGTTCTTGAACACAAAGAGCAGGGTCCCTGGGAAGCAGAGAGCACTTGATATGCTAAACCTGGAGCCCCCTCAGTCTGAAAGAAAAAATGCTGCTGTCTCTGTACAGGTCCATCATCTCTGGAATTCACTCCCCACATTGGTCTGAAATAGCTTGAATTTGCTAATGCTTTTGGGAGGGGCTGTAACATCTGACCAAGTGTGCTGTTCAATGTATTGGCCTGTGGAGGTGTGTTTTTCTCTTAAAAGTACAAGTCCCTGATTAAAAAGCTATTTAAATAAAACTGGTTGCCTGTAAATCCTGTCACCTAGGAATCTCCAGCTAGTCAAAAAAATGCATGAATTAACTGCTTTCCTCTCTCTGGTCCAAATTCAGAAAGATGTATTATTATTGATGTATGGATGGGACAAGTTTTGCTACTCTGCATATAAATTCAGAGAAGGCAGCTAATCTGAGTAACAGGCCATCTGAACTGTCTGGGCACAATAGGCTGATCTTTCCCGCAGACACTATGGTGATGGGGGTGGTTTGAGAATCACAACAGAACATAATTCTGAGCAATTCCCCTTAGTTTTAATAATAGGTGATAGATAACATTGGAAACCAAAATCCCTATATCCAACATGGACCATGCTAAATATACCCCAATCTGATCTGAAGGAACCATGTTTAGGGACATAAAAGTAACTCATCTCCCTATACAGTTTATCCTTGGCTTTTATGCTGAGATTACCCCCAAATTTGTCGGTTATAATGGGTTTTATTTTTGTGATATGAAACCCTGGCAGCCCAGAACTGAACAGAGGCTCCATTCTTATTTAATTAAGCCCTCAGTTACACAGCCAATGGGAACATTTTTTTCACCATCAGTCTGGACAGAAATTTGAGCCAGGGGGTCTGTACCCTCTTACAAATCTACACAGCCACCCACTCCTGGGATAAATCAAAAAGCCGTGTGCGTCAACTCAGCACATTCTGGGCAGGCAAAGTTTAGACTAGTAGTGTTCGTTAGGAACCAAAAAAACAGAACACACATGACCAATTTCCCTACTGGAAAATGAGAAAGCAATAAAGAAAGTCGCTAGAACTCTTATCACGTGGTTTGCATATAGCAAAATTTTCCATTCTCTGTACCTGGTAGAAATGAGAGTTTAATTTTCCTTTGAAAACACAGATCAAGTAATGTCACCAGCATATAGTCTCAGTGTCAAATATATTATAGAACTTGTCAAACAAAGTTTGAGAGTCATTGCAAGGTCCTCTTCCTTTTCAGATTTTAGATTTTTTTCCAAAATTTAGAAGACACCTGATTTTTGCTAGTGCCAGGTTCAAAGTTATGCTGCAATACTGATTTCCCACTCATGATTTCATTATCCCATGGGCAAAGGAAGACAACACTTACTATCATACTACCAATGAGTGGATATCAATACCACCTAATTTATTTTGTCCTTGTCTGTTCAGTTCCCTGCTGCCAATGACTTAGTCAAGCATATAATAACCAGAATCTTAGTGAATTGGAAACTCTGCTTTTGTTTGGCATTTTGGCAAGATGTTGATCTTCTACAGCATCTACAGGATATTTGCTTTGACAGAGTATCTAAGAAATGTACCTAAGAAATAGGGTGACCAAATGTCCCAATTTTAGAGGGACAGTCCCGATAATTGGAGCTTTGTCTTACATAGGTGCCTATTACCCCCTACCCTCTGTCCTGATTTTTCACACTTGAAAAGGTTCTTAGTCAACCTACTAAGAAATGAGAGAGTCCAGAAATGATAAGCACGATTAAACAATGATTCAAGTAAAGTTACCTTCTCTTATGATGATTGTTTAATAAAAGTGTAAATATCTTTAGGGAAGCCACAAAATGTACGACTTCCTTAATACCTGTCGTCTGTTCTATTTACTGTGGTTTGCTTTTTTCAGGCTTCTGACATGGTGCTTTATATATCCCGATACTGTAAAAACACCAAATTCTCATGCACCAATGTCAGGCAGGAGTGCATTCGTTGAAATCTGTGGACTTGCATCCATTTAAATGAGATCAGAATCAGATCCTATGTGTTATAGATGTGATTAAGATGTATTGAAGTGAAAAATTGTCCCATGCTTTAGTATTGCCAAATCATCCTCCATTAACTGCTCTCTACAAATCTGTGAACTGAGCAACATGCTTTCTGCATGTCTCATATAATTACTTACTCAAATACCAGGGGATAAACAAGAAACAGTTTCTACAGAGAAAATGACTCTGTAAACACTGACAGCGCTAATTTCTGGGGGGAAAAAAAAACAATATTCCAGCTGGCTACAGACTCATTTGTCCTCAGTCTGAATTTCAACAATGTAGATCATAGTGTTACTAGATCGTTCTTTTTAAATTATTTAACATGCTAAAGAGCAGCAGAGAACAGAAATGTGGAAAGAAACCTTATGGGGTGGGTCCTGATTTGAGCAGGGGTTGGACTAGATGACCTCCTGAGGTCTCTTCTGACCCTAATCTTCTATGATGCTAAATTTATACAGGACTCATAATGTATGTATATTATATATATAGGCATTTATCCCATTCCAAAGAATCTGAGAGATTGCATTTTGATGAATGCAAAAGAATCCATGCTCCATCCTCAGTAAACTGACTCATTCTGCAAATACCTAAATATCTGAATTGCCTATAATTATGTACATATTATTAGTACAATTGGAACAAAATACGTTTTCACAATAGCTCATAAGGTATTATTGTCTCCACAGAAAATCCAAAATGGCTTGTATAAAATGTTTTTAAATTATTAAAGAATCCTGAAGAGAAGCATCTGCTTCCTTAGAGATTGGGCTCAAATTCCCAGATCACACTGTTATGTGACCTCATTATATATACAGTATATTTACCACTGTTAACGGTAAACTCTGTCTGGCTTGGGCCCTTCTCTTGAATATTTGGATTTGAGACTATTAAACTAATGTCCCAGGGGAACTAAATATATTTTGGAAAAAAAATCCTACATTATTATTTTAAGAACAGTTTGGGAGTATTTTAAACCCACAGAATGGCAAATTTCAAATGATCCCTTCATAGAGAATGCCCTGCCAAAAATCCCTCTTCTCCAATGAAGTGAGGAGGCTGTAGCTCAAGCTAATCAGGTCATTGCTTCTGTGGCAGTACTATGTATGAAGGCTCGGAAGGGAACCAATTAATCATAGAACTTTACAGAGCCGTCATTTAGATCCAATTGCCCTTAATTGGCTAGGCTTATGGTGGGAGCCCGTAAAAGCTGTGGTGACATAACTTGGCAGTTATGGTCATATAGATAGATGGCTTGTGGAGGAGAGCATCCCATTCAGACTAGCTGTACCTGGATCCTATCCTCTGTGCCTAGCCACATCTTTTTTTTCTCTTCAGCCCTTCATCTGCATGGCTTTTTTTGGAATGGTGGACAAGTCGATTATGTGGAGGAGGAATATTTTAAGAACAGTTTTCCCCTCTCCATATAATCCTCCAGCTTTGGTATATTTTTCTCTGGCTTTGCTCACTAGCAGTTTGCGGGAGCATACAGCCTATGTATGGCCTACAGCATCAAGTTGCCCTCAAATGAACTTCATGTACGGTCTTTTGGTGCATAGCCACACAATAGAACACAAGCTAAATCAAACCTCAACCCTAGAACTGCACTTACTATACTGATAATGGGAGTGCAAATAAAAGGAAATAAACAGAAATGTCATGTTATTGGCATACTCTGCTAGAAAAATGGAAAAAAACTCTTCAGAACTTCACTAAATGGAAATGGAAAAAGATTTACGGAAGAGCATTTGTGATTTTCTCTTTTTAGTCCCACTTCCATTGTTCTCTTTTTGAGTTCCTTTGTGTCTCTCCTACATTCCCATTCTCTTTTTCTTCCAAATAAATGTGCTCCGCCCCTGACCCACTGTTGTTATCATTTGAAAATCAGCTTACTGTAGATGTCAGTCTAGTGACCCTATGCTTCCCTGTAATCAGCACTTCTAGGGGAGGTCCTTCCCGTCACTGAATGGCATTGGATGTACTGCTTCCAGTGGTGCAAATGCAGAGAAGCAGGAGATTGGAAGATAAAAGGCATGGAAAAAAAGAAATCCTCGTTTAACTACAGAACAATTACATAAATGGCCATGGTAGAGCAACTTCTCCACTGCTGGTGGACCTGATCCCTTAACTGAAAGGCCCACTTTTAAAGATAAGAAGGTAGTTTAATTCCTGTGTCAAGGGCCTCTCTCTACAAACTTCCAGCAAAGGAGCCAGGTAAGCATATTTAAAATAGTGCCTTTTATAATGTTTCAGATCTAGTTCCTGCATATTTTTAAATGCAAAAAATGACATTTATGCCCCTCAAATAACTTGATTTTTCACAACAGAGTGAGTGAAAAATGAAGTGTTAGCCTTAACATGGTAAAGTTTGGCTAATGATTCTGGGAACCACTGCCTTCTAATGGTAATCATAAAAAAGGTGGGATCTTCAAAAAGTACTCTTGAGCCTTTGACTAGCTCTGCACCCGCTGAAGTCAGTAAGAGTTTTACCTTCACCTTCAATGGGCACAGGTAGGCTGAGAATGAATGCTTTTGAAAATCACACCTGAAACTTATAAAATGCTTCCTGCTATTAGTAACTAAAGAAGGTTTTCCTTTAGATTGAATGGTAAAGTAGCAGTTCATGGTTTTAAAGCTGAAAGTAATGAGTTATATCCCTTATACCATATGTTTACAATGGAACTGATGAGAATGATCACTATGTGATCATCTGTAGGTGCAATATTCAGTCACAAATTAATTATGTTATGGATTTTGTGTAAAAAAGCTATGAAATTTATGCTTAGTGCATAGGAGGAGAGAGGATGTATATAAAAGGACACTTGCTGGTTGACTTACACCAAAAATTTAGGTTATATGAAAATAAAGTTTAAAATCAGGTTTTTTTAAGTGAGCAGTGTTTGGAGTTGAATTTTCACCTGTTGTGGTATCAGCTCAAACAGTTCATCATTGTGCTGAGGCATGTGAGCTGGAAAGTGAAAAGTGACTAGTCTAGAAACAGAAGTGAAATTGTCTCATCTGTTTTTATTGGCCAATGTGAACAAAAAGCAAAAAATAAAAACAGTAATGTTAAAAAGTAAATTAGATGGGTAAAAATCAGTAACACAAGTTGCTGTTAACACAGAGCCCTACCATCTTCTGTATCAGGGAGGACTGGTAGCAAATTGGAAGCTGGAAGGCAATTTGAGTGCAATTGATCATGAAATAAGGAAAGGAAGGTATGAGATCAGCAGAATAAGGACAATGGACTTCAAAAAAGCTGACTTTAACAAATTCAGAGAACCGGTAGGTAAGGTCCCATAGAAAGAAGATCTAAGAGAAAAAGGAGCTCAGGAGAGTTGGCAGTTTCTCAAGGAGACACTATTAAAGGCACAACTGCAAACTATTCTGATGTGAAGGAAAGATAAGAAGAATAGTAAGAGACTAATATGGCTCCATCAGGAGCTCTTTAACTACTTGAAAATCTAAAAGGAATCCTACAAAAATGGAAACAAGGACAAATTGCTAAGGAGGAGTACAAAGAATAGCACAAGCAGGTAGGAAAAAAATCAGAAAGGCTAAAGCACAAAATGAGTTACCCCTACCAAAGGACATAAAAAGCAACAAAAAGTTCTTTAAATACATTAGGAGCAGGAGAAAGATGAAGGAAAGTATAGATCCTAACCCTGAGTGGGAAAGAAGAGCTAAAACCTGATGACATCAAGAAAGTTGAAGTGTTTGCTTGAGTCTTCACTCAAAAGGTTAATGGTGACCAGATATTCAGCATAATATTAACAAGAGGGAAAGAATGCAAGCCAGAATATGAAAGATTATTTAGATATGTTAGATGTATTCAAGTCGGCAGAGCCTGATGAAATTCACCTTAGGGTATTTAATAAACTAATTAATGCAGCCTCAGAACTGCTAGCAATTATCTTTGAGAACTCCTGGAGGACAGGTGAGGTCACAGAAGACTGGAGAAAGACAAACACAATGGGTTGGACTTGATGACTTCTTGAAGTTCCTTCCAGCCCTACATTTCTATGACTTGTGATTCTATGATCCTATCAAGGGCCGGATTCAGAGGCAGGTAACCCAGACAGCCACTTGGGGTGCTGGGCTTGGGAGGGTGGGCATGGAGCTTGAGGTGTTGTTCTTGAACAAGTGTATGGACCTTCACCGGACACTGATACATGGGGAATGTTCAGATGTCAATGATAAAGAGCTCTTTGTTAAATTGGACAACATCCATCACATGTTTCCACACAGGAAGCACTCTCCACTCCAAGTTCTCCAAATCATTCATTTTTGCCAAGCTGAAGGACACTTTTCCTAATGTGTGCATAGCTTTGAGGAGTCTACTCACACTGCCAGTCACAGTCACAAGTGGTGAGCGCAGCATTTCAAAGCTCAGGTTCATTAAAATGGCCAACGAGAGACTAACATCATTTGTTATTTTATCGCTTGAAAATGCCATTGGTCAGTCTTTGGATCTTTCTGACATTGTGCTTCAGTTTGCAAGGGCAAAGGAGAGCAAATCAATCTTTTGAACTAAAGGACTAGGGTTAACATGTTAAGGCTGTCACCTACTGTAACGCTATTTAATACTGGTCCACCCAACTTTGGTGCACACTTCAATTTCTTGATGTTAGTACATTTCAGTTATTTGAAAATTAAAAAGTTTCTATGAGCTTAGAGGAAACTATTTTTTATTTGCTTATATATAGCTAGAATAAATACAAATGTACAGATCCTAGCTTGCAAATTTATCATCTTATATGACAGAGATAAGTCATGCATGCAAATTGTTCATCAAAGTTTTGAAATGGGCTACAAATGCGATAAAAAAATAAGGTATTCGATAGTTAAACAAATGGAACGAGGGGCGCTGAGGATGCTCCTTGCCTGAGGCGCCATTTAGTCTAGGGCCAGCCCTGATCCTGTCCATGCCTAGATTTCATCCATCCCAATCAGAGACTTGCTCTGGACCTCATTGAGTAGCTGAGTGAGGAGTAGGGCTGTGTGGATGTCCTAACAATGCAATGTCATCTCTCAAGAGTTTCTACAAAAGGAGGCTGAACCTAAATGCAGGTGGAACATTTTTTTTTCATTGAATTTATTATAATGATTTTTTTAACTGCATGCTTCCCATTTAATTTTGTTCTGGTTTAAAGGGCAAAAAAAGCTGAGGGAAAATTGTAAAAACTTCATGACTGGTTTTTCCATTAATGATTTTGTCCTGACTTTTTTCTTTGTGGAAATATTTATAGGCAAACACAAAGGTAAACAAACATAAAATACATAGACCTAGAATGTACCTTCCGCCAGCACATCTGCCTAAACCAATGTAAAAAGGGTGTGTACCTCTTCTGCAGTACCATCCCCCCTCCTTGGAATCTACCAGACACCTCTCCAGTGGGACTTTCTGCAGAAGTTTCTCCAGAGTTTAGAGATGGAAAAAGAGACCAGCACCACACTGTGTTCAGCTCCATGTGGCAATCCAGAGAGAAGTCAATACAGCTCAGAACCAGGATCTAGCCACAGCTATCAGCTAGGAACACCAGGGCTCTTGCAGGAGACACTGTCAGAGCTGCTTAAGGGCAGGACATGTTCACAGGTCTATGGTGTCTACCTTGAAATGGATCGTCCCTCCCTACTCTGTTGTCATTCAAACCCTTTAGGAGGCAATTTCTATGAAATTCTGTAAAGGGAACCTCAGAATTTTCTTGCTCCTTTGTCCTCTTCCATGGATTTCCCTACAGGAAGGGATGATCTAATGCACAGGTAAGTATTTATGGCCAAATTCTCTGCTCAAGTAATTCCAGTGAAGCCAATGAAATCACACGACCATAGAATTTGGCCCTAAGCTTTTAATTGTTTTATGATACACATTTAAGAACATGGCTACAGGTACTTGGAGCAGTATTGCTATACAGAAGAATACACAGGATATTTGGTTATTCACTGATAGGCTCATAAATAGTTGATCTAGAGGACCTTTTACACAATTAGCTACATGGGTATTTATTGAAGAACTGGTATGGACAATTCCTGGAAATACTTGACTTTCAAACTGCAGTTCTCTACCAATTAAAATTTCCTTAAGCATTCAAAAGCTATAATTTAAAGTTGTATTAGAAATACAAGCAATTCCTAACTTGCAATGGTTTTTAAATATGAAAACTGTTTTGAATCATGCAGGCAATAAAAATGCAAGCTTTTTTAGCCATTATATAACTTTAACATTCTCAGAGTTGTTTTTTATCTTTTTTCATCAGTTTAACATTCATTTTGTTTTTTAACTCTGTTCCAAACTGGAAGTTGTATGCCAAATTTTGAAATGGAATGACTTGTTACAGTCAAGAAATAATAGGTGAAATCTTCACTTCACTGCAGTCAGTGGAAACTTTGCCTTCAAGAGGGGCAGGATTTCAGCCAATGCCCTTAAGGTGGGATTTTATTATGGAAGTGCTGACAACATCAACATTAATGGCACAAATTGCATTTATTTATTGTGGGCTTCTACTCTGGTTTTTTGAATGCCTACCAGAATAAGGGGGATAACTTGGGTGTTACTTGTATATTTGAGAAAGGGCATATAACAAAATGAAGTAATGGGTACAGTCAGAGAACACAAGGAAAAGTAAGCATTTTAGCTGATGTTTGTTTTATTCACAATTCGTCTATTTTTCTACAACAATACAAGTGATAATTGCTTGTGAAAGAAACACATTCTCGTGCAGATAGTCTAACTCCACTACCATTGCTTGTGGGCTCTATTAACTTGAGTATCATTATGTCTACTCAATGTTTTGACTTTGCCAGCAAATATTGATCTATAGAATGGTCTGTTCAAGGGCAACAGCATCATTAATTGCTAAGTGATCTGCAAAACAATTAGAGACCTCCTAGCTATTGGATAAATAGATTAATAGAGCTGTCTACTTAATCAGATACGGTTCTATCTGCAGCTACAATTGTGTTGTTCAGAAATGTCTTCAACATCTGTCACTTTCCCACTTTTCAAAATAACATATGTCATGCTCTACTCAGACTTCTTTCTCAGAAGCCTTTGACCAGCGTTTCCTTTGTGTGTGTGTGTGTTTTGAGGAACACTTTTAAGGGGGAAGGGGAAAAGTGTGCATGCATGCATGTGTGTGGTCTAAAAGCTGTTTTATGAGGCAAACGTAGAGCATCAATCAAAAATTTGAGCTTAAGAAAAGCTCTAATTCCCATTTGCATTAAGAGGAATAAGGAAAGGCCCAAATATAGAAATCAGCTGAAAGTGTGGGTGCAATTAATGTAATGCTTAGAAAAATGAAAAGGAGAGATTAGATTCTAAGTTGTTCAGGGCAGGGACTATCTTTTTTGCATGTTTCTTCAGTACCTAGCACAGTGGGGCCCCAGTCCTGAACTGGAACTCAGTGCTCTACTTTAATGCAAATAATAAATAAGAAGAGCCAATGTCTACAATGCCATCTTTCTACAATTATAGAAAATTGATTATGAGGGATACCCCCAGATATTAGTTGTTTCAATAACCATTAAAGTTACAGGGATAACATATTGTATATTGTCTTTTATTTAATACAGCAGTACTTCTTTTCCAGTTGTACTAAGTGACCGCTGTCAGAAACAGCATATCAGACAAGAAATATAGTATAAGTTGACTCAACACATCCAACCTGCTAAATCCTGTCCCTGTTTACATACGGATCTTTAGATGAATACAGCTACTGCATAATTACTGAGGACATTGAGAAAGAGCAGGATTTGGCCTGTTATTTTGTCTTTTCTGTTTTCAACTACAATCTTGCAATCCAATTTTTCTTAATCTGTGGATTTTCACTATGTTAAAAACATCAAATTATGCACTGCATGCCACACTTTGAGGCTCTTGGAGTTTGGGTGTGATATTTTATTTTTAGTGCCTCTTGAAAGTTTGGTGCTAAAGTATAGGTGCTAAGATTTAACTTACTTCAGTCTTCTTTACATATGATATTTTACTTACATACAATCTTATTTACATACGACAGTTTATTTAAACGGTTTATTATAATTGGATGTGTGTAAGGGTTTGTTAGTAAACTTCCTACGCCTGGGATTTTTTAAGTGACTTTAACTTGTCATTTTAAATTGCTTTGAGTTGAAACAATATACAAGCTGTCAGGATGCTAATTTTTCCTCCCAAAATATTGCCTAAATGTATTATGCTTTGATTTAGCACTAGAGTAGTGGAAAAAAATAGCTTATGGGTGGATTTTTGATATTTTTGTAACACTCTGTCAGAAAAGGTCTGATTTTAATCAGCAGAATTTTGCAGGAAGCTGCTGTTGCTTCTGTCACAAACCTTGCCACCAGCACACAGCCCAAGCAACTGGATTGGAGAATTCCTAGGGTACTTGGGGAGTTAAAATCTTTGCCCTATACAGTGGAATATTAGAACCACTCTAGGGCTCCATCTCCCAGCTAGGGCTAGCCACTACTGTGCTTTCACATACAGAGTAGCTGATCAACATGCAAAGTAGCAGATCCACTGGACATCCCAACAAATCCCTGCTTTGAAGGAACGGGCAGGGATTCCATGCAGAGAAGTGCACAAGGGGGGCAAGCATAGCCACAGGACCCCCCAATAATCATCAGGGGCACTGAACTCCTCCTGGGGCTGGAGGAAGAGAGAGCTCCAGCTGGAGTGAGGCTGGGCTGGGGCAGGGATGAGGGGAGAGCGAGCTCCTCCAGGGGAGAGGGAGAGAGATGAGTGAGTTCCTCTGGAGAGGGGTGCACAGAACGTGCCCCTCCAAAAAAGGGGTCAAATTTAAATTACTGTGCGCACGCCTGATTCCATGCAGCATACAGAGGATCTTTACCTACTGCATAGGCTTTTTGAAATCCCCTCATCACTCATCGTATTTACTGCTAAGGGCAGGGCATCTGTGAAAGCAGCAGTAGGTTTTCCCCAGCAGACTGAGGATTTTTATTTTTTAAATGACAAGTTAATCAGTTTAACTTTGAAAAGCAACTTCTGTGCCAACAGTGTTGCACCTATCCTATTTTGCTTTTAAGCATCAGCAGTCCACACATGGATCCTAATCATGCTATTTTTACAACACAAAAATCATATTTCAGTGGAATGGTTTTATCATGGTTCCATTGACATTACATCAGGATTAGGTGGCGTGGTAGGTTCATAAACTTGCCTTCTCCCTCTGCAAGCTGAAGTTCAAATATACTTTAGGTCACACCTAGAAACAAGTTTAGTGGTCTTGTCCTAATCCTCTGTTTTATAACAGAAAAAAAACATAATGACAAAAGGCTAACTTGGCAGCTTCCCAATTTAATTTTCCTCCATGTATCCTGCTGCCCTCTGTTGTGTGAGGACATAAACACAAATAGTCATGCTTTAAGCAACAGCTAGAGAACTCCCTAACCAGGAAGTTTCTCTGTGTATTAAGCACCTCAGTGCAACACAAACTGGTCCTGTCAGAGTTCCTGGTCTTCACCAGTTACCAATAACTAAGCCCTACCGATTTCATGGCCGTGAACAACATGTCATGGGCCAAGAAATAAGCTCTTCCCCGTGAAATCCAATCTCCTCCATGCGGCTGGGAGCCCCCAGAGCTGGAGGACCCTCACTGCTAGTCCAGCCAGGTTGGGATGTTCCCAACAATATGGGGGTGATCAGACCCCCCTCTGGTATCTCTTCCTGCCACAAAGAGCTCCAGGGTTGAGCAGCAGCCCTGGAGGTTCCTGCAGCCAGAGGAGGCTTCTGAAGGAGGAGTTGGGTCCTCCCAGCTCTGAAGGCAACAGAGAGGTGAGTTTGATCTCCCCCAAGACTAGCAGCTAGGAGCTCCCAACTCGAGTGTTCCCAGCAGCACAAGTGGAGATCAGAAGCTTCCTCCAGCTGCAGGCACCTCAAATTCCTTAAAACTATTTATTCTATTATGTCCCCTTATCAATTGTATTTAAATAGTCCTGAGCAGTATCCTAAAGATCCAGTCTTTGAGGGGAGCTGAGCAACCTTCCAGACCATGTTCTCACTTCTGATGAGTTTTTGTATGCCATTCCCCGTGGAGGAGGATCATTCCTGGCAGAGAACCTGCAGGTTGCAGATCCTCTGCTCATTGTGTTGGAAAATGTTGACGATGAACCTGATTTCTTCAGAGAAGTCCTTTTGGTGTCTTCACTAGATAGGGTATGGGAGTTTCTGCCAAATAATGAACAGTTCCATGTCTGGGAGCTCCTGCACCAAACTTTGTTCCCTGGTGTCAGTTCAGGTAGCCCTTTTGTTTTGTGCTGAACAGTGACGTTTTCAGCATCTCATTTGCAATATTCCTTGAAGTTAGGCCACTTAGCTTTAAGTTGCTTTGGTGCCATAGGTAAAGGCATTCTTAGTTGTCTTTCTGTTAGCAGTTCTGCTGAAGATAGTCCAGACACATGCAGTATTGACTGATATGCCAGGAATGCTTTATTTGCACTTATTTTTTGCAGACATCTTTTCAAAGTCTTCACTGTTCTACCTACCTCCCCATTGCTCTTGGGGTAAAATGGTCTAATAATAAAATGTTCCAAATCAAATTCCTGAGCAAATCCTAGAAATATTTCAGAGGTAAATTGAAGCCCATTATCAGATATGTGGACTTCAGGAACTACATGTCTTGAAAATATTGATATTAGTTCCTGGATGATCTTTGCTGATGAAGTCTATGAAAGTATAGCCAAGTCAATACCTTTGGAGAAGTAATTGTACGTGTGTCCTTTCCAGAAAAACAAATCTGTGTTTACCCCCTGCCAAGGTCTGTCAGGTAGTTTTGTAGAGAGTAATGGTTCTAGCAATTGCTTGGGTTTTTTTCCTTGTGTATCTTGCAGCCTTCTACTAAGAACTAAATTTGTCTATTCAGACCATGTCACCATACTGATTGTTGTGCTCATACCCCGCACTTGGTGTCCTCATGGAATTCAGAGAGCATCTAATTCTGAACTACTATAGGGATAAAAGATGTGCTTCCTTTCAAAAGCAGGCCAATCAATCATGGGATGGTCATTTCCATCCTGCCAATAAAGTAGTAGGTCTGTTGGAAGTTGATTCTTTTGACCCCGCCTTCTTTGGCTGAGTCAGTTTCTGCCAAGTCTCATCCTTTTTAGTTCATCTCAAATTTGTTGGAGTCAGCTGGCAAATGCAGACATTGCTGTAAGAACAAGGACAACAGAGACTTGGACATTTTTTTCTAAAGCCTTTTCTTCTTCCATTGGTGGCTGCTCAATTGGGGCACTAGATAGTGTCTGCCACTATGAGAACATTCGCTGGTATATGTTCAGTGTGAAAAGAAAATTGCTTAAACCATAGTTGAAGTCTTTGAATCTGAGGTAGAAGGTCATCCAGTAGTGGTTCTGAACCCAACAGTGCTTCTAAATGCTTATGGTCTGTTTCTCTGTTAAAATTCAAGCTAGACAGATATGCACTGAGCCATTCGGAGGCCCAGATGACTGCTAAATCTTTTCCACTTGAGCATACTGCTGCAACAGGTCTCTGGTCTTCTGGCTATTTTTGTGTGAACATTGCTCCTAAATCATATAAAGATGCATCCACGGCAACTGTTGTTGGTTTGTTTACCAAATGCTTTGCCAAAACAGGAGAAGTTGTCAGTTGTTCTTTTATTTTATTATATATGTTTTGTGTTTCTTCATTTTGGCCTTGTAGCCAATACTTGTTCAGCCATTCTTGTAATTTTTTTTCTTCATGTTTCTTCAACATTCATCTCATTCACCAGAGATGTGATTTTTTTTTTTTTTTTTTTTTTTGTGCACAGCTTCTTTGTATTATTTCCTGATTGCTGGCTCTTTCAATTTGTCTACATCATAGTTCTTAATTCTTGGCAGTTTTGCAGTTGCTCTCAGCTTCAATCTCATAGATGCCAGCACTAACTTATGATCCTGTCTGATATCAGCTGCAAATGATCTGCACAATAACACACTTAATTTCCATCTGTGATTCACAGGTTTGAAGTTTCTCATGTTCTTTGTTTGCCCATCAGGTGACAGACACCTTGGCAAATTATCACCAGGTTGTTGTTTAGGCAGAATTTTAGTAACCTTTCTCCCCTTTTATTTTCTTCACTGAGTCCGAATCTGCCTATTTCTCCAGCCTAGGAATTCTAGTCTGATCCTACTTTCACTAATCTGTAAGAAAGGAGATAAGAATGAATGCAAGAGGAATCAGCTTATTGAGTGTGCTGGGAAAAGCATTCAGCAAGATGTTGCAGAAGAGAATGAAAAGGTACATGGAAGTGGTTCTTGCAGAGGCACAGACTGGATTAGAGCAAGATGAAGTAACTGGGTCACTCCTTGAGCTCTCAGTGGGGTATAGGTGAGGTGCCCTAAATTTTTGTGGGTACCACCACCTCTTTTAAATTCATGCCACCATGTAAATAAAAGTTGTAGAATGATGGGGAAGGGAATATCTAAAGAACTTAACACTGGAACAGATATAAAGAGCAAGTAAAGATGAGCCTTTAGAACTTAAAAGGAAAGAATGAACTTTCTCACTGTGAATTCTTTAAAAAATGTCAAACTTTTACAATAAAATGTGTATCAAGGACTCAAAGTATAAGACACCTAACCGGACGCATGGGGCACAGGGAAAAACCTGGTCAATTTAAGTACCCATCTCACCCAGGGGACTCGGGACTTTACGGGTCTTTCTTTCCCAATGAAAGAGCCTTACACAATTGTGATCTAAACATCTATTTATTAGCAATACACACAGAATATATATGCCAAGCAAATCTGCTATGTTCACCATTCCCAATATACAGACAAACTTCACCCAATGGTCAGTCAGGATCCACTCCTCTGAGGTTGACGGTGATGCCTCTGCACCTCACAGTCATGCAGAGGGGTAAGAGTTGTAGCAGCTTAATGTTGAACTGCAGTCCAGCAATGGTTCCCAAAGAGCGTTGTTTTTCATTTACATTATATAGATAAAGTTAGCTACTTCCTTTAAATTTACTAAACCTAACGCAATATTCAATACCCGTAGGTAACTAAATTTAACCAATCATGTACTGGCACCTATGTTTTCTTCTCCCTTCTTTTTTTCCATTTTATCTTTTATTCCCAAATTGTAACTTATTTATGATCTTCTTTGTTTGTGCAGATAGTCAGCATAAATTCGCTGGTCAGAGTTTATTTTATCTATTGTACCATTTGCTCAGTCTGTTTGTATCCTCCTTAAACTTTTCATTGCCAGGGTGTGTCTACTTTACAACCCTTGGTGTTATAACTATTGTTGGGGGCATTCCTGATGTAAGGGGTGCTTTACCAACAGTGGAGCATTTTTTCTTGATTTTAGTGGGAAATCCCTGCGTTTTGTCCAAGACTTGTTTAATATGGGGGTGAATTAAGTCCCAGGCCTAAAGGGGGGCAGTTGGGGAGGAAGATGACAAACAGAAAAAAAAATGATGAACTGTGTGTATTCATTTTAAAATATGAACAGAGTTTACTGCCATCACAGGGCAGCGATATTTCCTCTGCAGAAAAGCACTTCCAGACACTCCTGGATTATGTTCACTGGAAAAGACAGGGAGCATTGTCTAGTGGCTGCAGCAGAATGCTGTGAATCAGGACTCTTGAGTTCTATTTCTGGCTTTTTCAGTGACTTGTATGAATCAATCTAAATCACAGAGGGCTAGATTTTGCCACTTGAGGAATGAGGTGAATAACTACGGGAAGTACAACTGTGGTCTTATAGTGCAGCTCTTCTTTGAAAAGTGGCTCGTAAAGTAGCATGCTCACCATTTGTCACACCCCCTTCTGTCAGGGTAGAGTGCTGCAAGTGGTCCTTCTCTGTGGAACCTCCTGGAGGCTGTCTGTCTCTCACCAGGTCTTCTGTGGCTCAGCATCCTGGCTGAGGCACATTAAGTTCAGGCCTCTTCTGGAGTAGCAAGAAGATCCAACTGAAAGCTCATGAAACATCCCAACATAAAAGAGCCTTTGTTATTCTATGGCCTATTCTTTGGGGTCAGCCTTTAGCCCCTCCCTAGGCTCAATATTCCTTACATTAGGCTTGCAAGCCCCTTTCTCCAGGATTGGTAGGGAACTTAGGCCCACCCTCTACTCTGGGTTCTGGCTCAGGGATCTGTATTAAGCAGCTAGGTCTGCTCCTTCAGACATGCTTCTTAATTTCCCTGGCCACCTCCTACCACTAAGCCCCTTGTGCTTCTTCCCCACAGCCTGTGCTTAACAAGGCCTCTCTTTGTGTCTCAGGCCTCTGTCTTCCCTAGGTCCTCCTGGCTTCTGCTTTCTCTGCTGAACTAACCACTCCTCCTCCATTCTCAGGCTCCACTGACCCTATCTAAGACTTCCCACACTTGGGCCTAACCTCTTCCCTCCTCCTACCTGACTTATTATCTCTTTAAGTCCTATGTCACAGCTCCTCCACACAGGAGCCTGATTTGCTTTCTGTGGATTTCTTTCCACAGGAGAGATTAACTGAGTCTAGTCCCCTCTACAGTCTCCCCCTATTAAGTTCACTCAGTTTCCTTATAATTGCCTAATTTTTCTTACCTAGCTCTGACCACTCTGTCCAGGAAGCAGCCAATCAGTTACAGGTGCACTAATTGGCTCTCAACCCTTTGTCTAACAGGTGATGGCCCCATCACATAGCAACATAAACACAGTACCTTTTCCTGAAGCTGCCTATGAATATTCAGAGCCATGTCCACTGACTTTAGTAACCAAAATAATTTTTTTTTGTTACTAGCCCTACAGACCTATCACATCTAAAAGAGAAGTTATGTGTGTTCATCAACAGAATTATTTAATATATTCAAATCAGTTGCACTTGGGGGATTGGTGGGATTCACAGGTATCCCTGAAAGCATAATTTAGACTGGAGGATCATTATTACTAGTAATTATGGATGAAAAAGAAAGAACCCAGTTTGACTTTGAGATTGAGTTGGCAAGGCTGGCGATTAGAACAACCATCTTTTTATGTATAATCTGACCACAGGCGATAAGGAAATCATTGAGAGAGCACAATCATGGAAACCCACCATGTCTTTTTTACCAAGGTAGAACTAAACTATAGTCTTTTGCACCTGTTTTCCCATGTGAAACAAGAAGTGGCAAAATTTAATTCACTGAGGTTAACTGTTTGTAAACAGCAAAGTAATATGATTATGATTATGTTAAATGTGTGTGCTTTCTTGTACACGTAGATGCATGCAAACTTCTGAGATAAACAACTCACGAAGAAACACACTCATGTCACC
The DNA here is from genome assembly GCA_007922155.1 of Mesoclemmys tuberculata. Classification (NCBI taxonomy): domain Eukaryota; kingdom Metazoa; phylum Chordata; order Testudines; family Chelidae; genus Mesoclemmys; species Mesoclemmys tuberculata. Next base: position 2,169,744 of record ML675617.1, on the reverse strand, counting down.
TATCATGAGCTGGATAGATTTATTCACATAGAACTGTGCTCAATTTGTCTTTTTATGGGGCCTACAAAATGACTATACATTATTAATGATAATTATATATGGCATTGAATAATTATACTCATTAATAATCCTGAATGCATAGTTAATCATTTCGGTTCTAAAGATGCACACCCATCCAATGATGAGACATGTTTATTGAGTTCGACCCTGTGCTTGCCAGGGCAATAGAAAGTGCCCGGCCTGTACTGCAGAAAACCAGAATGGACCCAAGCTGGGGTGAACTGGAGCAACTAAAGAAGTGAGTTGTTCTTTCAGGAAAGATTTAATGAATTAATGCCACAAAAGGGGTACATGGTATTAACCAATTCAGTCTAGATAATGGATTAAAAGAACCTGAGGGGATGCTGGGGATGCCATAAGTCTGGGTCATGTGTAGTAAATGCCTTTGGGCAAGCCAGGATAAAACTTATACTAAAATGGTTGGATTCAGACTAGCTTTGCTTGGCATGAATGTTGTCTTGCTGCCTTATCCTTATGTACACTTGCTCGGTGATGCTTACAGTGTGTCATGAGTGATGTTTTGAGCACAGAAAGTATCCAAGTTGGAGGATATTACATAGATAAGAGGAAGTCATTAGCACAGTGGATATGCAGAATGTAGCGCCTAAAGGAGATGAAGGGGTGAGCAGTAGAGGGTCTGATCAGCCTGCATGATTACTTTGTAATCAGTGGAAACAAACCAATTAGAAAAGAGATGTGATAATGTGAAAATAGCAAGGACAGCAAAAGTTATGTAAATTTAAGCCTGCACATGCATTTTGTATGAATTATATAAAATACATTGCTTAATGTTATTTGGGGGGAAATTATGGTTATATCATTTGGAAAGGTATATTTATATAGGCAGGCCAAATTTAATACGAAGTATCAGTAACAAGGGAAAACAGCTGAGTCTTATTACAGCGGTTCATAGTCTTGCTGAATATTGCAAATATGGAATGTTAAAGAAGAACCAATAAGAGACACAATAGTAACTGGTATAAAAGACACCAATTCATCAGCACAGCTTTTTTTAGACTCAAATCTCACAATAGCAAAAGTGAGAATCCAAGAAACCCTAAAGAAACAGCAATGTGACTTACGTTCTAGTCGCATGGGGGACTGCATCAGAAAATATGGACACAGTAAAGAAAACAGACATAAATGTGAAAGGAGCAGTTGGAACAAATTCATAACATAAGGAACAGTGCACAGCTAGAGGGTAGGAAACTAAGGAACCTTTACAGGAGGAAAGCTTGAAAAACTGTGGAAGATATGGCAAAACACCAAACCACAGCAGGAAACAATGTCCAGCAAAAAAGACAGATGTAGGAGATGCCTCAAAATGGGAAATTTTGCCATAGCATTCAGATTGCCAAGAGAACTAGAAACAATTAAAGAGGGAGTGTTATCACAAAACAATGTAAAGAAGTAGAAGAATATGTGAAAAGAAACACGACACAAGAGTAGTACCACAAGATAAGAGAACTGAGTGGGACAGATGAGTTGAGGAGGTGATGGTGAAATACAAGCACAGGCAAATAAGTGAGGATGAACAAAGACTAAGTGATGGAAAGAATATTTGAAGAGATGTACAATGTGCAAAACACTATAGATGAAACGGTCCTGGATGAGCTTCCCAGTACAAAGGAGACACAGCAGATGCCAGAATAGTTAGAAGAAATAATGATCTTGAAAGAAATTTTGAAAAAGAAAAGCACTGGGAAGTGGTAAAATAACCACAGCACTGCTGTACGCACATGAGGAACACATTGTAAAGGAGACGCACAAGCTATACAACAGAAACTACAAACAAAAGCAAGTTCCGAGCAAATAGGGAAAGTAATTATCATACTGCTCAAACCAGTAGGCCACTGCAAATGCAGACAGATGGGGACAGAAGCATGAATGAGTCATCTATTCCTGCTTTAGCATGCTGAACATAACTTTTCCTCTAGAAATCATTAATCTACTAATTCAACTACAGAAAAAGAAGTCATAGTAAATCAAGATATTTATTAAACTTTGGAACAATTAAAAAAGCAATTCCAGACTTGTGGCAAAAAATGTGAAGTGTTTACAGGATCCAATCTTGCAGTCATTATGTAGTCAAAACACTCATTGACTTCAGCAGACCTTGTGATTTATAAGGAGTGCAGGAGCTTGATGCACAATCTCAAAGATCTGAATTCTGCTGTCATATGTTCATTATCTGTTACTTGCAATGCTGTAATGTTCAATTTTCAGAACAGTGTGCTTTCACATCCACCATTTGCAATGAGCAGGTAGGAGTCTTTTCTTCTTCCTCAGCAATAATCCCACTGGTGAGGCTAACTGCATACACTCAAAGCAAACCCAAGTTGTTGGACCATATCAGGAATAAACCTGAACCCAATTTTCCACCACTGTGAAATGTGATTTCATTGTCTTCTATAGCCTGGTGCTTCTCCCTTCCCCCAGGGTGCCCTAGAGACTATGTCTGTTTGCTATTGGACAAAACATCCTAGGTACAAGAGGAAAAGACACTTATTTGTTTAAAGACACTTATTTGTTCCTGTTTTGGAAATATTGTTAGAGCAGCCACCAAGGAAAGAGAGAAGAGCTGAGCAACCTGCCAGTAAAGATGGGCTTAGCTCTTCAAGGGAGTCTTTCCATTGAATGAACTCCCAGAATAAAGAAGAAATAGATACCTCTTAATGATTCTACTTCTAACAAGTAAAATTCTAGAAATTATCTGCTGTAGAAACCACAGTGATACCAGGACACTGTTAGATGGTAAAACATTCCCATTCTGATTTGGTAGCATTTTAAACTAACTTTGCATTGGTGTAAATGGCTGCACAAGATGCAGGGTAACAGGCAATTGGGCCAAAGAGCCTGAAAATGAAAGCCTGAACGTTGTACATTGCAATTTTATAGCCCCACAGCCCGAGCCCTGTAAACCTGAGTCAGCTGACACAGCGTGTTGCAGTGTAGATGTACCCGAGCAGGCCTCTTTCAAATGGAAGCTCTGCCTCAGGCATGCTCAGCACTGTGCTGGTCCTACACCCTTCTCCCAAGGCATCAGCTGCATGGCTGATTTCAACTAGACTAGTCACTGTTCCAACTGGTAGCTCATCTCTATTCCTGTTCCTGGTCAGCTCTTTCTCCTCCCCTACTCCTGAAGCAACTTGATTCTGTTTCCTGCACTCCCACTTAGCCAGTTACACTCAGCTCTGACTGGCTACTCAATGCTCAACCTGCCCATAACCTCCTCTGTTTGCTTCTTTTACTTGCTCGAGTACTTCCAGGGCTTTTAGGCAACAAGAGTTTTTCTAACCTTCTGGAGGTATGTGAAGACTATTCTTCAGGAGCCAAGGCCCAACGGAGAAAAGTTTTTAAAATACCTCTCTTTCATTTGGTCCCAGAAGGACAAGCTCCCATGCAATTAAACACCAATTTAATGGAATGTTGCAAAAGTGAAAATGTAGGTATTAATCCAACTTTGGTCCCATCTCCTTTCTTTTCTTTTGTAGCACATACATAACAAAGAAACACTGCCAGTCCTCTCTTCATATCTTATTTCTTCCTCACAAACTTCACAGAATAGAAGAAAGCAAGATTTTTGAAACTTTATTGTACAAAGCATCGTTTAGCGTAGAGGGCACTGGATGAGGCGTAAGAGATCTGGCTTCCATTCCTTGTCCAGATTTAGGCTTCCTGTGTGACCTTGAGTAAGTCATTATCTACGATTCTGTATCTGCTAAATAGAGATAGTATTTCCTCACTTCACAGGGGTTTTGTGAGAATAAAAATCCATTAGAGATTGTGAGGCGTTCAGTTGCTGTGGGGATGAGAACAATATAAGTAGATAGAATAAACATCATGAGCTGCCTGACATATGTTGTCAATTTTTGCTGCTAAATTGAGTGGCCTTCTCTCACACATGACACCCAGTTACCCTGCCCCACACCCCATGAATCTGATCCCCATTGATCACATTGGTAAGATTCATGCTGTGGAAAGAGCTTGTAGCGGGCAAGCATTTTGCTGTGCGGTAAAGCTATACTACGCGAGGAAGTACAAATTGTCTTTTTGATTCTAAGCCATACATTGTTTTTCTTGCATGATGCAATGAAAACAAGCAAAAGTGATTTTTTCTTCTTCTCTTGCCTATTCCTTATGGCCTGAGTTGCGCCCACCCGCCTTACTTACACTCAGTGCCTTCCTCCACAAATACATTCATTGATTTCAGTGGGGCTACTTATAGAGTAAGGTACCACTCAACATAACTAAAGATGGCACAATCAAACTCAGAACTTGTGAAACCCTCAGATTTGTCCCTTTCACACATCTCTGTGTGACAGTGCCAAAACATTATGAAAGTGTCCCTTATTGCTTGTACAATGGCCCTTATGAATTTAATAACTAGGGCCTGATCCTGATTTCAATGGGACTACTAACATAAGTAAAGCCATGCATATACATAAGTGTTTTCAGAATTGGGGCATAGGTGCTTTCAGTTTCATTTTTAAATTACATGCTTAATTTATATTTTTAAAAAGTAAACCTTTGTTTATTTTGAACATAAAAGAACAATTTAAACCAGCTAAAACAACTTTGTTTTCCCTGTCTTTATCTAAGTATAAAACAGATGAACCAATTTGAAAAGCACTTTAAAGAATTACATCCAAGACAAGTTTCAGCCAAAAAATATTTTTGCAGCCAAATTATCAAGGCCTCCAAAAGAGTGTTTCTAATGAAAATGCTGATGCAACCCTTATTATACAGCTATGAATAGCTATAATGAAGACTTCAGTTGATTGGCAAGTCTTATGCAAAAAATCATTCTGAATTTATCTGGCATTCAAAAAAATGCTTAAAGTGGCCAAAATGTTTGCGCCACCATTATCATATTGACAATGTTCCTTTTATCCCAGAGGAAGTCAATGAACAAATTCAAGCAATGTGTGAAACATGTGCATATTTAGCATCTGTTATGCGCTCTGTCTTGGCAGCATTGTTTTCTATGAGAAAACCAGGGCCAAGAGCTCAGCCACCAACTAAGAAACAGTTGTGTTGAATCATACATTATTGGCTATTGTGTCATTTTTCAAAGCCCATTAGCAAACTGTATAAAGTTTTTCTGATGAACTGAGTTTGGCATATGATAAAGGAGCTCTTGTTTCTGAAATACAGCATCTATTTCAATGTGTTAACATTACCTAAGGCCCACATTCTCCTTTTGTTTTTTACATAGAACTCCTTTATATAGCTTGAAATAGCTCTTCACTTTTCTTTTTTTAAGAAAATTTAGAAAGATCTCAGAAGAGTTTGTTACTGTGGGTTAATTACAGCCATGAGGCATGCTCCAAATCCCATTGAAGTCAATGGAAGTGAGTGAGTTCAGTGGGCTTTGGATTAGGTCTATGGAGATTTTGGTGTTAGAAAACATAGTTTCATAACCTAAGACACCTGCCAGTCAGCATTTTTAGAGGTAGCATTTCTTATTGTTTTTCTCTCTAGCATATACTTTTAGCCTGTCAGTTAGTGCCACTTCCTCTACTTATTGCTTATCTACACATACAATTTGCACCAATTTAACAAAATTTGGGTTTTCATTTGATTTAATTAAACTGGTGCAAATTCTTGTGTGGACCCTCTTAAAGTAATTTAAGCCTGACTTATATTGATTTTGTTTAAGGTGGAAAGGAATTGACATAAGTTAAATCAATATAAACCAGATTTAAACTAATTTAAGAGGGTCCTCACAGGAGTTTGCACCAGTTTAACAAAATCAATTTAAAAACACATCTTTAGTTACACTCTTGCAAAACTGCGTATATCAGGCATTGAGCTATATTATCCATACTATTTCAATACTAATGGCATTACATCCATAGATGTCATAAGAAAAATACAAATAATTCTACATATGGATGTTTAAAGGCTAGAGTTGGTTAAAAAACAGATTTTTCTCACAGAATTTTTCACAGGAATATTACTCCAATAAAATATTTTTCAAGGAAATTTTGATACCCCATTAAAAATCTCAAAATGAAACAAAATGACAGATTTATAAGTTCTAGATGATGGATTTCAGTCAGTTGAGGTTGATATTTATTACCATAAATAGATTTATTAGATTTAATGAGCATTCAATTAACAGTTAAACAAGTCTCTGATTCTAAAACCACATATGTACAATTAACGAGCAGATTTTATTTTTATTTTTGTATTTCAGAAAATTATGTTCCAGAATACCTTTGCCTTCCAGTTACTAATTACTATTAAATCAAACATTTCTTACAAGAGTTCGTAACTTTTGTATTGGAAGGCAAAGATGAGATGAAACATGGAAGACGTTTGAGCTACATTTTAGCTGCTGTTTAAAGGCTCCATTCTATTGCTTATCCTAGTGCTGTTGACATTAGTGGCAGCACTTGTGTTTGTTTGTTTCGAGGATGAGCCAAACATGATCACTTTAGTTGGAAGACTCTGAAGTAGATGGGGGTTGGAATATTTTCAACAAAATGAAATATGTTAACCTATTGGTTAAATTTTCTAGCCAGGGCTTACGACACTGGGCTGGGACATGGAAGCCCAAGGTTCAAGCTTTTGCTTCTATAGCCAATTCAGAATTTTTTACTACTGGTTACTCAGGAGCAAAAACTTGAATTTAGGGCTCCCCCATCCTAGGCTAGCACCCTAACCAGCAGGCTATAACCACATAACACCTGCCTACCTTCCTGAATCAAAAATTTTCAGTTTGAAAATGGCTAAATTCCACAATTTAAAAACTGTCAAAAGGTTTTGATTTTGTTCCAGTCTGAAACATAAACAAATTTCCAAACCTCAAGTGTTGCCACAAAACAGAATTGTCATCCTCTGGTCAGCTCTGCTTCCAAGTCCCGGACCCCTTTTACCTCTAGGGTTTGTGTGCCTCAACAGCTCAGATTTAGTCAACAAAAATTGCTTGATTTTAACGTTAGATAATTAATTTCACTTCCCCCCCAACATTTCCCTCTGCACTGAAGCCTGTGACTGCGTGTGACAAAAATAGAACATCATGAGCTGCAATGCATAATCTTTGGTTTTTGCCTGGAGAAAGAATCTTATATGTTGAACAATAAAAATAAAAAATAGCTCCTAATGACACTGCCTGGCACTGTTACAGCTGATTGCAAGCTTAACTGATAGTGGGTCCTTTCTCAGTGTGAGATTTAATTTTCTTTTAGATCGCTAGCTGTGCCTGGTGTCAGTACATATAAACTGTCTTGTCAGCAGTTGGCTGCACACAGTGTTATGGAAGTGCTGACGTATCCCATGGGAAGGAAAAAGCAAGCCACTTCTCAGCAACATATCAGTACCCTGGGATGCTCTACTGTACTGCCATCATGTCAGAAATTGGTTGAGCTCATATATTAAACATATTGAGTTAAGGGAGATACCATCTAATCAGCTGAATCAAAGAAGTCAAGGTATTTTGGGGGAGGGGAGGAATGAAAACTGAGAACTACCATATTAATAAACCACAAGTCTTACCAAAGTAGCGTATGATTAATCAAAACAGCTGTTTTATTCTATCCTGTAACATGGCTAAAAGCAAACCAGCAACTAAATGGCCCCAGGTTTTGTTGCTTGAATGATTAACTACAGGACAAAAGTATTTCCATGAAATCCAACAGTGGGTGGGTGGGGAAAACTACTTAAGATGACTGATAGTTAAAACAGAAACCAGAGAAGCTCATAAATAAGCTGGGTTTTTTTTCAGCCCAATTGATTCTTGTTCATAAAAATCATTTAAATATAAGGGATGGGCTATTGTACTTCTAAATTGTTGTGGGCTGGCTTTGTACTCTCCGAAGTGGGATTCTTCTCCTACTCAAGTATCACTTATGGGAACTAGAGATCTGATCCCTCAGCCACTTTGACGCAGGGTCTATCTTCCATGATGTTATAACAGGAAAGTTGATGAAGGTGGCAAATAAAAAGGCTGACTAACCAGGTCTGTTTTAGAAATATAGTATTCACACTACATTCTGCAGAGATGGAAGGGCTATTAGAGAGAAAAATCTCTGGTTAATTATTGTTATTTTCCTGAAACATTAAAAAACAAATAATAATGATTAGGGATCGGAACCTATTGATTTATAAGTATTATTCAGTCCTACTCCTGCATGACTTGAGTTTATTTCTCCCCTAAATCATATAAATTGTCTCTCCTATATTAATCCTACTAAACATTTATTGCTCCTACATTTGTTTACGGTGACTTACATGAATGCTCAAAAAGTACTCATTCTTAAAATACTTAATTTTACTAGAAGGTCTCTGGGCAATATGTTAATATGAATACAATTAATAAATAGAGGGGAATGTTTCAGTGATGAAAAATTGAGGGTATAGTTTTGGGTGATTTCTGCTATTTTTTATGCTAGTCTTATAAGATTACACTTACTAATTGATGGGCCTCAAAAGTTAGATGACACCCAAAAAATCTGGATGCTTTATTCTTCTGCAGTACTTCCACCTTACCTTTTGTCTTCCAATAAAATCCTCTTCCTCCTGCCACACCAAGAGGAGCCATGATTCCTTTCTCCTCAAACTTCCCCTGACCTCCTTTCTGTCTGTAGTTTACATTATAAAGTCTGACGTTCTCTCTGGGATAATTTAAGAATCTAATTCTTTGCATGCTCAAAACTCCCATGGAAGCCAAAGAATGCAAGATTGGACCCTAAATCTGATATGTTGTGAGAATACAGTACATTTTCAACATTTCCTCATAAAAACTACACAATAATGCATTCAGGGCATGCCTCTGGGAAATTCCAGTGAGACTCTATTAGAATAATAGACTGGACACAGCAGAGAAAACTAAAAGATTGAGACCGGATTTGGGTTATTTTAAAGTGCAGTCCTTTTCTAACTAAGAGCTTGATCTGGGAGTTGCAGGTGCTCAGCCCTATGGACTTTTTAAACTGGAACCAAGATCACATACAGAGTGATAGTGATAAAAGAGTATTTAAAACTGTTTAAATAATCATTTTGAAGGAAGGGCTCCTTTTGGGGCAGTTCATAATGCTCTACCCTTTAATATTAAGCACAGAAGCAGCACACTGTACAACTTACTTTAGTGGAAGAGATTGTTGTACTTTTGTACAACCAAAAATAATTATTGTCTAAGGCTTAGTGGTCAAATTGTTTCACTTGTTTGCTCATAAATGGATCTAATCTCTTGCAGACAATCAAGAACTCAGAACTCTTCTTGCATTTACATTTCAGAAAATGTGATGGCTTGTTTAATTATGCCCACGGTTTATGGAGATGAATATCGACAGCAGATAATCTAGGTTTTTTCTTTGTGACTTTATGCATATTACTGCAATGTGCTTCCACTTCAAAGAGGACAAATTAAAAGTATAGGAACTGTAGAATCTATAGTAATTTATTTTCATGTATACAAGCCTCAGCTAGCTAAAGACAACAACTCACATGAGAAATTATTTAGGAATCCTATCTAATAGAAAATCCTGAGTATCAGTTACTCTGACTGCACAGGCTTTTGGGATTCAATACATACAGGATCCAATTTTCATCCTGTAGAATAATCCTGATTTCCCAAGACACAGGAAATTAACTTCCACTCGCACTAGTCATCCCAATTTACATGTAAACTGTAGGCACGCTTGTTTTCCAATGAAACTGAGGTATGTCAAAGATATTCAGGTAATCCATACCATCTGCCCAGCTCCATAAGGCTGCCAATTGGCAACTTATGCTTAAAAGCATTTAAGAAGTAATAAGTGTAGATTCAGTGCATATGTCTTGTGGATCAAATTAAGGTAGGAGCCCTCTGTCTGGAAACAACTTAGAAAAATGTGGTGAATTTTGATATCAAGGTGCATGCATGTGGCTAGAGTGCTGCAAAATGAGAAGGTATTCAATACATCTTTAGGTTTAGGTTTCCTAAACTTCAGAAAGCTAAAGTGGGAGTCCTAACAATTCAAGAAGTAATTTCTTCAGGGGATGGATAAACATATCTCAAACCAAACAATTTGCTGTAGAAGGCCCACACAGAATTGGACAGAAACAGTGCTCTGACTGGGACATGTTTTCTGGAGACTAACTTAACCTGATTTAGAATTAGAATTTGTGCAGAATATTGAAAGTTATTTTTATTTCTGTTGAAAGCCATTTTATTGTATTCAAGGAATGATCGTACATAATGAGATCATGAAGTAAGTTTTCCAGTTAAGACTATAATAAAACGTTTGGAACAGTCAATGCATCTACAGTTCCTTCCTACATTAGAAAAGTAAACTTAGCATATAACATTCATAAACTGTTTATGCCCTTCATATGTTAACTAACGATATTTTATAGTGATTTGTCTTTATTGATATAAAAATGTGGGTTAAAGAGAGACGCAGAGAGGAAAAAATGTATAAACATGTAATTTTAAGACTAATTCAGAGCTGAAATAGTTTTAACTTGACTCACAGTTTATTGAAATAAATAGACAATTCCAGATTATCAATATTTCTTTTTAAATGATTTATGCTAGATCTTAAGTGTAGGCAGTTTTCTTGATGTTTTGAATGGTTATAACAGTTAGCTTGAATCTACATTCAGTGTAATTTTATGTTCAGCTTTACGATATCAATTAATTCAAGAGTGTACACTTTCAGCTCATTGCCAGAATCTCAAAAGTAAAGCATCATTTCATTGTTAATTCTAGTCAAAAGAACTGCACCCAGGACACCATGGGACATAGTGTGTGATCCTGCACCATTGCTCTCATTGGTCATTTTCCTACGGACTCCAAAAAAAGCAGGATTGAGCTCATGGTGCTCTGGAATTGTAAAGGTCTTCGCAGTGTCTAAGATAATCCATCTCACACTTTTGCTGTTTAGATAACAGATGGGACTCATGGTAGGACTCCCACATAAAGCTAAATTAAAAGGTTGAGTCCAAAAAGATCTATCAATTCTTTATCAATTCCTCCTTAACCAAAGATTGATGGTCATATTTCATTAAAGTGACATATGTGGGGGTCAGGAGTGGGTGGGAGAGAGAGAGATTACTTACTCTACCATATGAGGTTGAAACTTAATTCATGATGGATAGTATGGGCCATGCCAAATGAGCACCAAGGTTTGGGAAATATTTGTTCACACAGTAAAACTAAGCCATCATGAAAAATCCTCCGCTCATAAATGTCCAACTAACTATTTAGTATCTTGAAATTCAGTTCACTCCTCTGCAAGGAGTCACAAAAGAGTCCAAAAAGAGTCACATGCCCATTACAACTTACAGCATTCATGAAAGATTGATTCAGGTGGCCCAAGAACAAGCACAAGGTTTACTGATGAGAGATATGAATCAAAAAAAGGAGAGGTTTTTAAAATACAACTAACAGCTCTAACTTGTAACTATGCTACAAAATTAAGTTGGTTTCTGCTCTAATCATTGCTAAGAGAGGATGAATATCTTATACAGTAGACACACGGGGCAAAGATCTTCAGCGGTTTTTAGCAGACACTACTGCAACTTCATGGATGAATAAGTTGTAGGTCTAAACATTCCACGTCCAGAACATGTGGGTGAAGAATCTCTGTGGTGTCAGAATTCTTCCATTCCACAATCATTTCCATTATCACTTTCAGCATTTGATCCTGTGCCATTGTTGCTTTCCACACTAGTTATTAATTCTGCTGCTACATCTACTTTATGCACACTATGCCCTGGTAGAAGCTCCCATTTCAGTAACCCCAACCTAGACCTACCAGTCATTTGAATTCATAGTTATCAGTGGCAATGCTCACAAACTGTAGCAGAACAATATCTGAACTAAGTCGGAAATCCAAGATTGTCTGCTATCATTTTTCTGGTTAATTCAAGTCAACAGAACATGCACTTAGGTACAATGGTGACTGAGTTCTATAATTTCTAAGCCATATCATTCAGTTAGGGTGAAAATATATACCATGAATCGGTATTCTGAGTGGCTTTCTGTAGAAAGAATAGTCAGCCTTAAGAGTTTGCCTTAAAAATTGAAATGTCATCAGTCTTCTATGTCTGAGGGCAGGTCTACACTACAAACACTGTGCCGCTATAGTGCTTTGATGAAGATGCTCTAAGCCAATGGAAAAGAGCTCTCCCATTGGTTTACTTACTCCACCTCTATAAGAAGTGGTACCTATGCCAGCAGAAGAAGCTTGCTGTCTACACCGCAGAGTGATGTAGTTTTACCAAAGTAAGTGTGTAGTGTAGATCTTCCTGAGTTATCTACTGAAAAATAATTTGTTAATACTTTGGTGCTGGTGTGTTCTTTTAGTTTGGAAGTCTGTTTATGTGTCTCAACTTAATTGTGTTTAAGCAAATCTTTTATAGATTTTGTCACAAATAAATTTTTAACATTATTTTGTGAATAGCAGTGGTACTTCACACCCTTCCACACTGGTTTTCTACAATTTGGTTCCTTTAAAACAAAAAACACTTTACAAAAATCAATGCAGACTGATTTAATTTTTCAAAACCGAAGACAAAAGCTTTATCAGGATGAAATCTGCTCCTAATTCTCCCCATAACATGCCTTAAAGACAATACGAAGGATTAAGTAAGGGCAAAATATGATCCTAAAATTAGATAAGCTTACACCTAATGTTAGAAATTATAGGTGTGTTGTACAAGCAAGAACCTCAGTTCATTATAGGGCTGTCAATTAATTGCACTTACCTCAAGTGATTAACGTCAAATAAATTAACTAGATTGTTTTAAAAGTCATAATTAATCACAGTTTTAATTGCATTGTTAAACAATAATAGAATACCAATTTAAATGCATTATAAATATATTTTTGAATTTTTTTTACATTTTCAAATATATTGATTTTGATCACAAACCAGAATACAAAGTGTACAGTGCTCACTTTATATTGTTATTTTTATTCTAAATATTTGCACTGTAAAAAGCTAAACAAAGAAATAGTATTTTTCAGTTCACCTCATACAAGTACTGTAGGGCAATCTCTTTATCGTGAAGGTGCAACTTACAAATGTAGAATTTGTTTTTTACATAACTGCACTCAAAAACAAAGTAATGTAAAACTTTAGAGCCTACAAGTCCACTCAGTCCTACTTCTTGTTCAGCCACTCATTAAGACAAACAAATTTGTTTACATTTACTGGAGAGAATGCTGACCACTTTTTATTTACAATGCCACCTGAAAATTGGGATGGGTGATAGGCCATAACTTCATTTTTATAAGGAAAAAAATTTCTAATAAAATCAATAATAAATGAAGGCAAATATTGTAACCCACAATTACACTTTACTCATGCAACACTTCCATTGAAATCAATTAGTAAGGGACTTGAATATGATCCAGAACGTCCCAGCTGAGAAAGCTACACATGTATTGCTCTGAGTCATGAGGGGAAGGGTAAAATTATCAAGTGATCAGCCCTGACTAATGACAGCAGTAGTGCTGATAGACTAAAGAGGGAGCTACATCCAGTTCTAATGAACTGGAAACGGAAAGTAATAGAAAAAATGCTTGGCTCATGGAAAATCCCATCTTTCTCTCCCCTCAACTGTCACTGATTTTACCTGGAGCTGTGTTTGCATGTATTGAAGGTCAGAATTTGCTTCCAGGATATTTATTTGTGAAATATTGAAGTTTGTTTGTTGCTTCATTGAGTCTTTTTGTAGAAACTGTTTCCCCTGCAACAATTTATGATCTCACTATTAGCAACATAAACAGCGCAGCAAGTGGAGAAAAAAAAGACTAAATCTCAATCAAAAAGTCCTTTTATTCAAAATATGTTTTAAAAGGTTCAGTGGGCAAGGAGAAGATGAGAAGCATCTGAAAATGTAAGTGATAGGGAAGACGGAGGAGCCTTTCCCTTATTTCATCTAGAAGGCAGAAGGACGTGTTCAGCCCTTCAAGTCATATACATTTGTTTACAGGTATATTAATATCCTTCAAATGATTAGGGCTATCAGTTGTAACCTGTGTGGTTGTTAGAAACAGCATGAGAATCAATCAGCTTGCATGTTTTTATAACAGTTGTTAAGTGATAGCTGTTCAGCTCTTTATTAAAGTTAATATGAAAGATATTAATCAGTAGCAAGAGTCATAAAACCTTAACTGCTCAAGAAGTTACAATGCAAAGAGTAATAAGATATGCAAGAGCTTTGAGTTGTTAGTGCCTAATGTTTTAACCTTTTAAGTTATTTTCAAGTATTTTTATAATGTGCAGTAAGGAACATTTAGACATGTTGCAATGCCTAATGAATACATAGTGCTTGCCAGGCCTAAAGGGGAGGCACATTGTCAGCATACTCAAACAAAAGTATTTATGAATTTAAAGATGCACAAAGAATATTTTAAGAAGGACATATTGACTTCAGTTAATATACATTTAAAGACTGGCTTTTAAAAGAAATGACACATACAAATAGGAGCACATAGGGTTATAGACAGGTGGGATTTTGAAAAGTGCCTAAGAGAGTTAGGCACCCAACTCCCATAAAATGTCAATGGGAATTAAGCACCTAATAGCTTCAAGTGCTTTTGAAAATTCTACCCTCTAATCTCATGCAACATCAGGAGAGTGCAAAGAAATAAAGAGAGAAAAAGTGCCCATAACTCAGACAAGTCTGTCTTCTTTTCTTATTTTTTCCCTTTATTGCTTCTGCTTTTCTCCATTCCATCTTCTGAGCCAAATCATTATTTTATTACAGTGTCTTCTCTGGTGCTGACCACTGCAGTATGTGAACACTTCACAAACTTAAGAGAATTAACCTCACATCACTCTTGCTGTGAAGCTAAGCTGCTTGCCCATGTCACAGAAGAAGACGGTAGCAGTGCCAAGAATCTAAATCTGATTTTCTGAATCCCAGTCTTGTTTCTTACCCTCTTTCTCCAGTCAGTGGTCCACTTTCCCTTTTTGTTAGATTCTAAGAGTTAGAAAAAATTCCAAGAGGTAGCACCAGAAAAATTAACACAAAACAAATTTCCAATTTCTCAGTGAACACTTACCAATGGTTATTATACTGGGGCATCTGAGAGTCTTCTGTTATTTCTTCACATATAAAATAGGAGATAACTGCAGTAGCAGTTAGATAAATTCTGTAATGTGTAAGTGATGATATATATTGACTTTATAATTGTAACCAGAATACAGTGATGGAAAGAGGATTTCTATAAACGCATGTGGTGCCTTGAAGATAAACCTTTGTATCTATAGGTTGTCTAGCCTCATGAGAAATTCTGATTTAGAGTTTTAGATATGGGACCTAGAGTGATTCTATACCAATAAGACAACATACCATACGGACAGATCTTCGAAGCATTTATATGTGTATGCACATACATTACTATGATGCACTGAGGCGCTCTCAGTTTTGTCTAAGGACTGGAAAGGTGTGGCCCTATTTTTGCAAAGCTTTGTGTTTGTTTATTCTCTTTCATACAGTATTTTTCACTAATTCATGTCATACTACACATTTTATTATTGTTATCAGGGCAGTAACATTCGATCTTTTCATGGCTGTGATGAAAACAGTTTTGTAAAATTCTGTATGTGTAAGAATAGGAAAAAGACTTGAGGCCATTTTGACTCAAATGTCAACATTTTGTTGGTCTCAATTTATTGCCTGAAGTTTTTCACTTGACAAAGAATGATCTCTTTCCTGTATTTTTCAGTTTCCTTAAATTCTAGTTAGAATTCTTCTTCTAGTTGTCAGAATTCTTGTCTGCTAGCTCCATTTTTTTGTTTTATAGTTGCATGTATCATTGCTCCAATGCAGAGGGTCCTGCAGAGGACACTCCACACCACTTTAGCTTTTTGTTAAAGATTTAAGTAGAGCACAGATCTTTGCATGGGTCATCTGTACAGGAAGACAATTTCATTCTTGATGTATTTTATTATTCCTATCACCATAATAACTAAAATAACTAAAGGCTCCATTCCCTGATTGGGTTAGTCCATGCACTATCTGTTAGTAAGACAGTCAACATTTTTCCTCCTTAATCAAAAGTACTTTATAGTAGAAAGAAAGCTGAATACCCTATAGAAAATCTGTAGCAACAGAATTGGAGGGGTTGGGGGAGTTTGAAAAATCTATATATTCTCTCAATACCTGTGATTAAAATGTAGATGACATCTTTATAAGCACTTGTCAAGGATATAATCTGCCTAAGTAATAAGGCCAGCATACTGAAGTGACCAAGACTGAATCATGTGAGAAGAGTAACTTTGCATTTGAAGTCAATGCCATTTGTACTAACGAAGAAACTGCAATTCAGTCATAATGCAGAATCAGTCGCAGACCTATTGCTACTTTCAAAAGTTACCGCACACAAGAGTTAATCCTCATAGATTACTTCACAAAATAATTTGAGACTTGTTTTAATACACTGCAGATCAGCTACATATAGGAAAAGAATATTCTTAGGAAAGAACATTAAAATAGCATGACTGACGTTTATTAATATTGTGGCTCTGTTAAGAAACTTGAAGAATTCATTTGTTAAGACTGACTATGTATATATCTGGTATTATTATTTTACAGTAGTAGGCACAGAACAACGCATTCATCCCATGACAAATGAACTTCTCAAAGTAACTTCTCTTCCCTCCACTAAATGCAGACAAAATTGAGGAATGGCTCATTAACTGCAAAGCATACATCATTAAGTAATCTAAGCAGGCCCTCCTGCCAACTTCAGACAAGTGTTGGTAGTATTCAAATCACCTCACCTGGCTGGTTGTGGTGCCAGGAGTAAAAACATTGCCAAGTATGACATTCTTCCTCTAACAGTAAAATGTTTGCTGCTCTTCATTTCCAATTTAAAGCACAAGAACAACTGGGGGGGTGGGGAGGGATGGAAGGGAGGAGTAGCTGGCTTTCATTGCTACACTAAAATCAACTCTGATTTATATTGGTTAAACACTCCTGATATTATGTATATCCGGTAGGGAATTTCCTGCTGCTGCATAGAGAATTGCATTAGATAACATTCAGACTCTCTAAACTGTTCTCTTCTGGCAGGGCAAGTGAAATTCTAAGCCTCCTGGACATCAGTATTATTAGACTATGTGCTTGAATCTGCTAAGTACCTTCAGAGAGGAACTGAGAAGCCTCCATTTTCAGTCAAATGCGAAAAGAGAGCACATCCCAGTACCTTGCAGGATCAGGACCCAAAAGACTTGTACCATCTTCAGAGAAATGAATGGTGATGATTGTAAAATATAGCTGGAACATACAGACCTGACTATGAGTTCTTACAAATCTAGGTGGAAATTCTGGCTTCACTGAACTCTACTGGATTTTTACCATTGACTTCAGTAGGGCCTGATTTCACCCTTAGTCTCTAGAATGGAACTAAATATCTAGCCATAAGTAAAGCATTAAGATAATATTAAATCACTGGGCAAGGGAATGAATTTCAGGAGAACAACATGTGCACACTAAGAAACATCAGCTGTAAGGTGCTGTAAGGCACAAATAAGACTGCAGAGGGATCGTGGCATTCAGCCCTTCAACTACATTGTGAGATTGGGCCCAGGTAGAAGTATAGCCATTATATCAGACTGGGATTGTATTATATTGTAAATCATTCTCCTGTGTTCGCTCAGTCATGCATAGTGCTGAGATGAACTCCACTGAAGTCAAAGGGAGCAGACAGTGATTTGAATCTTCCCCAAAGAGCTTCCCACATTACTGTGCCCTAAGATTTAAGATATCTTAGAGGAGGTGCCTAACTCCTATGGAATTTTAATGGGATTTGGGCACCTAATTCCCTTAGATGTCTTTGGAAATTCCAGTCTAAATCCTAAAGTCACGATGAGCTGGGCAAATTATTTGCAGCAAATACACTTGATTTAGTTCTCTACTTCTGTTCTCAGCTTATCCACAGACTTCAATATTTATGAATGTGTCCATTAGTCAAAATGATTTGATGAAAGATGTACAGAAATGGCTGAGAGCTCTTTAGTGGCCACAAGTGCTAGAGAGTCCTATTTGCATCTCATCTGAATGATGAGCCTTCAGCAGAACAGCTCCTGCTACGCTATGCTGGCCCATCCGTGATGCACTGATTTCAACAGAAGAGTGTCACCTACTGGTCACCATTACTTTTTTAATCACCTGCAATACGTATTCCTTTGTCTCCCACTAGAGACAACGTGAAGTGCCCCAAGACAGCAAAGATTTCAAGGTGTTGAAAGGGGAAAATTGGGTCATGAATGTCTTCGCTCCATGGTTCTGCTTTTAGTGAATGGGAGGGATATTGGTCTTATGGCTGATTGGAGCGTGACTTCTCGCTCCAAGGACTGGACCAGGAAATGAATGATTGGCTCACTTACTACTACAGGCCCCTAAAGTATGTACAGTGGTGCTCACACAGAAAGACTGTCTTGTCAATCTAGCCACTCCTGACTGGTAGAAACTCAGCTGTGTTCATAGGTATTAAGCCTGCAGGTATTATTAGCTTTCAAATTTTAGCATCTAATACCACTGTGAAGGGCAGCCAGAAGGGTTAAAGAAAAAGAATAAAGACTGAAAACCACAAACCATGCCATTGATGATTTAGAGATTAACCAATGGAACCTGACAAGATAGTCAGTTGCAGTGATTATAACAAAGCTGCTTTTAACTATAAGAAATTCTCTCTATTCCTCATGCAACACACTGCTGTCTTATTTTATTTTTCAATAAGTTAATAACCATTTTTGCAATAAATGTTCACTTTTATCTCTGAAAACATCCCTTCCATTCCAAACCTTGTTTTTTCTTACTACATGTATGGTATTTTTGGCATTTTTATTGACAAGTTGAAAACCAACGCATCTCAAGAAGTGGAAAAACAAAAAACCCCAGCACTGTGATGGTTTTTAAAACTTGAAACTTCAGTTTTTACTTGTCAGACAAATTACTTGATGTGGGTGGTGCATGGTGCCTCCTAGAGCTTTAGATGGGCATGATGTCAGTGTGTCTAAGATGACTACTTCTTGCACAAGTCAGCTTTTTCTCCCATAGCCACAGGAACACTCCTACTAAACTGAAAAAGCAGGTAGCTACATCAAAACAAAAATTTTAACAGAGAAAACATAGCATTTTGTTTATCCAGCTTGCAAAGGGCCTGAAACTGTTCCTATTTAAGGCAATGGCAAAGCTCACATTGACTTCAGCAAAGCAAGATCCAGGCCCTACAGTAAAAATTGTCCACCCCACGTCTTGGCTCCAAACTGGTCACTTTAAGGAGACACTGTGAAGGTTGACAGATTCATACACTAAATCAACCCAAAAGATAGCACTTTTGTTTTAAACACTGAAAGAGTCTCAAATATCTACCCAGCACTTCCAAACCAATAACTGCAATGTTGGTAAAATACCAACTGCTAAGGTTAGAGAGATAAGGTGGGGAGATCATTTCTTTTATTGGACCAACTTCTATTGGCGGGAGAGCCAAGCTTTTGAGCCACACAGACCTTGTCTTCAGGTCTGCTAAGCTGGTTGACTCACCAATGACAGGATGAACTAAATCCCACTAATCTTCTGCTTTGCCTACCTTCTGTAGTCTTGCAATGCAGGCAAGGCACTGATATTTGTAAGAATAAGACTTAATGTGAGGCCTATCAGCTTTGAGGGTGAGCTTTAACTGCATCAACACATCACTAACCTATGCTTTTCCATCTTGACCCGGTAGTGTAGAAATTGTATGATTCTCCTCTTTTCTAATATCCCCCAGGATCTTGTGGTTATTACTGAACGGTACTGTATCTTGTGAACATTATTGAACAGTACTGTATCATGACATATAGAGAGGTTTGGTTTTCACTTTGTCTTTACTGTTCACAAAAGATTATTTTATAAAAACCAAAACCAAAAAAGTATTGCTTTTGTGTTCTGAATCGACTTGGGTTTAAGTTCCTACTGGTTTGGTTAGGACAGCAGTGGATACAATTTCTCTTACATAAGCATTAATGCCACGGGACTCAGTACAAAGAAATCCTGGCTCACAGTGAGGGCAAATATAAATAGCCATTTTGGTCTATTTGCTCAGGCCTAAATTGTGCCCTACCTTTAGTTCTCCCACCCTACCACTACACATCACATACCCCAGATAAGGGCCAGGAATAATTTCAGGTATACATCAGTTTATACCAATCAGTCCTATTGATTCAAGCACTAGATTTTGTAATAGGAGATTCCTTATAACACATTACTCTGTGTTGCATCTCCCTGTTCACAAATCCAAACTGGCACTACAGAGTAAAAATATAAAATAAAATAAACCCAACCCTTAAACTGTTGTCTCGCATTCACAAAATGTCTTAATTTCCATGAGGAGCTAGGACCAAAAACCCCCCTCTGTCTTCACTGCTACTGTTTTAGCAACAAAGTATCCAAGGGAATTTGACTAATAATGGAGAGAACCTCAAGAAAGGCTGGCTTGGTTTGAATCAGCACCTAAAATTTCAGATAGTTATCCAACCATTACCTTTGCTTTTCAGGCTAAAAGGGGCATTGAGACAGGCGTAATATCTACATACACACTGCCAAAACAGGTTCTAATTTTTGTTTTTAGATTGGCAAAACTATAGCCTTAATAACCTCTGGATATTTACTTACACTGACAATAAAAGAAAAAAAAATTAAATAACGTTACTATTAATGCTATAGCTTCAGCAGGTGAGAGAAAGGAAACACAGAGTGTTCTGATGTCCCTAACAAATTGTGTTTTGCCTAGGAATTTCAGTGAACTCACGATAATGTATAGTCTTGCATAACATATGTAGTACAACACATAGTTTCATCCTTCCATAAATTTTAAGGTAAAGCTTCAACACTGTTTTTAAAAAGGGGAAGGAAAAGGTTCTTTACATTTTTGTGCTGCTTAGTGAGTGTCTAAAAGTTCATTTTGAAAGAGAAAGTTACTCTGACATAGGGCTAGATTCTGACACCCTTCTTCACATTGAATTTATGTCTACATTGCATCCAAGGTGTGGTTTCATCTTGGGTAGACATACCTATGCTAACATTGCTAAAAATAGCAGCGAAAGCTCAACACTTGCAAGCCCACCAGCAACCCTAGATATGTACAAGAATTGCTACTCTATGCTGAAGCCTACTCCGCTATTTTTAGCCATGCTAGCATGAGTAAAACTAGTGCAGGTGTGTTTACCTGAGCTGCAGTCACAACTCAGAGTGCAGTATAGACATATGTGCTGTGGCACTACTCAAGTAAGTAGGAATAAATGAATAATTTACTCAATGTGAGCAAGAGTTGAAAAATCTGGCCTATAACAAACACTCTGACACAAATGAAAGGACATGTGAAACAGGCAGTAGAAAGCCTAATTGAAATGAAAACAGGAAACAAAACATTTGCAGAAAGGAATGGTGTCTGGATATAAAGCAATCAAAATGAATTTCCTCCCTGTGGTAGGAGCACAATATCATTTCCATACCAAACCGCTGCATTACTGCTGAAGAAATTGACTTTGTACAAAATCCACAACAAAACTAGCAATCTAATGAAACCAACCAATCAGAAAATGTGCACCTAACATCGAAGAGCAGAAGGACATATAAAACTAAAGAGGCCTTTTACTTGGGAAAAGTAGCCATTAAAGTCAAATCTTCTGGGGGGAAAAAATCTCACATAGCACCAATACATGATGATAATTTCACCACACAGACAAATAACCATGAATGGACTTTCCACATTCAATAATGTAGATAGATACATAAATTGGTGTTTAATATGTCATGATGAATTCCTATTAAAATGTTCCTGTAGCAAGCTATAAAAATAAAGCAAATTAAGGCAGCAACAAGCTAGTCAGCAATTGTGTCTACAGAGACAGAGGTTCAAGCTGATATTGATTTTCAGCTGACAGCAATTATGCCATGTTCTGCTCCTGGAAATAACTTGCAAGCTAGCTAGAGACAGTTGATGAGCAGGATTTAATGCATTTTCTTTTCCTGCTGGAGATTGGTCTTTAACTTCCTGAAAACTATCCATGGTAAATGGAAGTGGAGAGTTTTATGCAAGAGAAGAAATGCGTATATTTTGTGTTCAAGCTGATGGATGAACATGCATTCTCAAAGCAATTAGTTATCTGCCATATTTTACTTCATTGTCAATGAATCCATACAGTCTTACTCCTTGTAATTCTGGTACACATAGTTAATGATGATATACTTCTATGTAGCTTTCTCTCCCACTGGTCAGTGCTATAAAAATGAGTTGGTACAGCCCAATAAAAATATAGCTAATAAGATTTATGATGTATGAAATCAGCTCTTTACTAGCCTTTAACTTGCTCAGTATGTCACTTGCTTAGATCCTTCATTGATAAATTAGCAGTTTTTGCCAGAGTAAGGGCAGACAAGGAATGCCAAATAAGGACTAATAGGTTGAAAAAAGTAAAGTCTGGGATGTACTGTGTGCTGTGGACAGGGTTGTTTTATTTCCTGTACTTGTAAATTACAAAATATATTACTCATGCTAATGTAATACAATATTTGTTACTGCCTTGACATAGTCCATGTCAATGTTCAAGAAGCTGTTCTCTCCAAATTCTTGCATTCAGACACATCATGCTGTATTAGCTCCAGTCAATTAAACTGTGGGTTGTCAACTGCAGTTAGAACAAATGACTTGGGCTAATTCATCACTTAGTGACCCACAATGATTATACAAAATTTGGTAATGGTATTTATAAACAGCTGTTTTATGAGGTTGTCTTCAGTTTATTAGTAGCTCATAAAAGGGATTGTACGCAAACAGATTCTGTGTTCTGAATCTGCTTAAGTAACTTCAGTAACTTGTACTAGTATAAATAAGAAACTTGATTGTTAGTCTATATCTGTACCTGGGCTTTTGGATCTGATCTGATCTGCCATTTTACTTACTCATGAAGAGGCTGAAGTGCGGATGTCACTTGTTTATCTGGCAAACATGAGATCAATAAAGTCAGAATCTATACAACAGCACACTTTCTGTGGAAGATTAGCTGAACTGAAATGTCTGACAGCCATGTGTCAGCTTTTCACATGACAAAATGAAACATTACTCCTCTTCCTTCACAGTCATTGAAGGAAATGAGAGAGATGTTAAACTGTCAGACACTTAAATCTTAGCCATTCATTAAGAAAGAAGTGTGTTAAAATCAGTAATTTTTGCCTGCCTGGAATAACCTACAGCATTAGCAACTACCTAGAAACATGTCACCCATTACTTCCATAAACTGTTTAATTTAAAGGTCAAGTTCAATCATTATATCTGATCATCTTTACCCCTACCCCTTCCTGCATGTGTGGTGGGTTTTTTTATATTGTTATTTATTACTATTACTACCTCTAAGGGTTCACTTTCTAGTTTCACTTGAAAGGCTTCAGGCAAATGACTCCTGTACTCTGATTTTTATCAGGAAAGAAGAAATCCAAGGTTTTCCTTGTCTACCTATTCTGATATTTTCCAGGGGAAAACATCCAATTAAAGATATACAATGTCTTGATGACTATTAGAACCAGTCAGAAAATGGGAATGAAACATTGCAACAACAAAAAAGGTGGAAAAAATTTAACCACTGAGCTGATTAAATTTCTGTTTTAATTGGTATTTCAAGGGGATCATAATAGAAATCTAGGTGAGAAAGTATACAGTATCTGCTACACAACAGATTTTATCCAGCAGAAGTATAAAATCAAAGTACTTACAGTCTAATTTTATAAACAGAACATTTCAGTGCTTATTGGGTCTAATTTAAACTTTGTCCTTATTAAATGAAGTTACTGAAAAAATAGAGTTGATATACTTATCTCATTTTTAAATTAAGATCAATTAATGTCTCTTACAGAGCTAGGACACAAATAGACCATGCTAAACTTTCCATTCTTTCCAGATAAGCAGCTTTCTCACTGAGCCTAAAGTTAATATTTCTAGAATTAGAGAGGCCTCTGTTTTTGAACAAATCCAGTTTTAAGTAAGAAAACTAAGAATGTGTGAGAAATTCATACAAAGCATTGTCTCTGCCTCATTGGCCTAGTAAAGAAAACAATCTGCTGATTAAAAAAGGGAAAGAAGGCACATCCTGTTGATCTGGAGGGGCAGGACTCCCTTACGTTTGTTCTGTTTCAACAAATGTATTCGATATGCAACATAAGATTGTGATGCAATTGCACTGGATGCCCGTGAAAATGAGCAAGATGACAAGTCACATTTCTAAGAGATTTTGGAGGTGATGAGCTAAAGGAGCAACCCTGATTTACCTGCTCTGGTCTGACCTGAAATTATCTCAATATTAGTCGCCTGGGCCCAGATCCACAAAGGTATTTTGGCTCCTAACTTCCAAAGATTTCAATGGAGAGACTAGATGGATGAGGAAATATCTTTAATTGAACCAACTTCTGTTGATGAGAGAGACAAGCTTTCAAGCCACTCAGAGCTCTTCCTCAGGTCTGACCTAATAAAGAGCTGTGGAGCTCAAAAGCTTGTCTTTCCCATGAACAGAAGTTGGTCCAATAAAAGACATTACCTCACCCACCTTATCTCTCTAATATCCTGGGTTCAACACAGCTACAGCAACGCTACACACAATTATTTCAATGGCAGTTAGGAACCTAAATACCTTTGTGAAATCTGGGCCTTGTTCTTTATCATGCTAGAGGGAAAGAATCTGACTTTTCAATACCAGTGCTCTGGGATCTAATACATTAGAGGTACTTAAACTCTAAGGAATGTAACAAGAATAACTTGATGCAAATTTGCTGTATTTTATATGTGGATTATTCATCAAGATAAAGCCTCTTTGCATGACATTTAGTAATGATTTTGTCTCTGAATATACTGCAAAGCAATAAAAATAAAATTGGCAGAAACAATAAACTGTGAATTTGTTTTCACAGATTCTAAGAGGAGAATGTAGAGACTGCAGCCCTTTCTGGGCTGGAAAAGGGAGATCTGCCCAGAAAGGGTTCCTATGATGAAAGGCTGACAAGAATAGGCTTTCTGTTCTGATTCTAATACTTCTGCCTTGTGTTTTAGTTAGAAATATCATGGCAATAGTCATTCCGATAGTGCGTCAGCACTTCTTCCAGCTGGAACAAACAAGCGCACAGTTGTTCACAGCTGGAAAAAAGTGATGATAATGAAAAGCAGTGCAAACACTTTTTTAAACATTCAGAAAGCTTTGATTCGGGTTCAGTTTTGGGTGAAAGTTTGTTCTTATTATAGCCAGACTGGTTCAACCTGCCTTGTTCT
Source organism: Mesoclemmys tuberculata (assembly GCA_007922155.1). NCBI lineage: Eukaryota > Metazoa > Chordata > Testudines > Chelidae > Mesoclemmys > Mesoclemmys tuberculata. The sequence goes on along the minus strand of ML675617.1, from coordinate 2,144,438 downwards.
TATGCAAGATTTGTTGAGGATTTGTGAATAAAAGACTGATGGCAATTCAGCTGTATGAATGTGGGTGAATAATAAGTAGGCAAGGTCCTTTTCTGAACCGCCCTCTGAGAACTCCTGTATTCTCTTTTGTGTGTTTTCCTTGGTAGCAGAGAAAAACTTAAACGGTAACAAAATATATATGCTATCACTGTAGGAGAGAGAGGAAGCTGTGTCAAGAAATATTTTTTTATGTGAAAAGATATTCTATATACATTTAAAATGACATTAGGTAATCTAACCCATCTTCATACCAATGTACAATTATTTCCTATTATCCATTCTTGATGTTTTCAAGTCTTGTGTAAAATTTCCCAAGCAATGTGGCTTCCCTCATTTCTGTTGGGAAATTATTTCTCGTACAGGAGGCTTTTTCTGAAAATTAGCTTGTATTTTCATTACTTGTTTTCATGCTATCTTTATTTAAACTTCATTCCATTATTACTAGTATATTTCAAGAGACCCAGTACCCCTTACTTCTACTGACCTTCTGTGTGTCTTTTGGCAAGTCATTTGACTTCTGAGTTTGTTTCCCCACCTGTAAAATGGGAACAGTAATATTTCCCTGTGTCAAAGTGAGATTGAGCTTAAATGAATAAATGTTTGTAAAGTGATTTCAGAGCCGCAGACAATGTGCTTAAAAATGAGAGTTCACAGTCTTATATAGCTTCTGTGCAGAGCCAGGTTAAACAGTTCCCTTTAAGGAAGTTGGAGCTCACAGCTGAATCAAGCCTGGCACAGTCAAGAGTCTCCCTGATCCATCCTGGGACCGGACTGTTTTAACAGAAGAAGGAAGCTGAACAGAAGAGAGGGGGCTAGAAACTATATAGTTTGTGGTTTCTCAGGCTCTAGGGACTAACCTGATTGGGTATGTCTAGACTGTATCTGGGAGAATGACTTCACGCTCAGGTAGATAGAGTCACACTAAAGTAGTTCAGGCTAGCATGTTTAAAAAAACAGTGGAAGTTGTGACTCCAGGGGAGATTCATTCTAGATTTAGGGGTTGGGTGGACTTGAGAGTTTGTCTACATGGGCTGGAAGACCCACTTCTAGCTACACCGGGTCCAGAGACTTTTCTGTTGACTCCAAGTGTAGGAGCTCTGCACCAGGACCCCGTGGTAAGAGCCTTATGAACTCTGTTAAGACTGCTCTTTTCCTGAGCCCTTCTTAAAGGAGATATATATGTTTGCTTTTTGTCTGCCCCTTGTTTTAAGAGAGGCCTTAGGTGGACAGCAATAGATTTAAAATCCAAGGGCACCTTTCCCAGACTTTACAATTCTCCTAAACAAGTTTCCTGCAGCAGTTATTACAAGAGTCCTTTTTCAAGTGATTGTCTTGCTCTCATCTCAACCGTCTTAAGTGCCATTGAGAAAAATCCTCCCTTTCCATCCACTTGGATCATGTCATTCTTATATTCACAACATTTCCCTTATACGTCAAGTTCTTGTTCCTAGGACTCTTCATCAAAGATCTGCACAATCCCACCTTTGTTTCTATCTCTGCACTCACTTCTTCTGAATGCCCTCTTGTTTCCCTCACTCTTCCCAAGCCTCTCACCTAAGCTTTCTACCTTCTTCTTTCAAGCTGTCTTGAGGCTTGGAACACCCTCCATTTTTGTGCTCCATCTCTCTATTCCAGTTCCTCCTGAAAACATGTTTCTCCCAAGATGCTTTTGAATGATCCAGCTTTAAAGAGAAATCAATATTTTTTTTAAAAATATATTCACCATCACCCTATGCCTTATGTGCCTGGCCTGTTTGTATTATCTGTTATGCTTTGTCTTTCTCATTTAGCTCAGATAGTCCTTTAGGAATGAAACTGATCTTTGTTTTGCATAGTGAAAATATAGCCCATGTGCCTGATTTGGAGAGAGCTCTTTAAGAGATCAGTGGAGACAGGACGGGGGAGAGAATATTGCTAGGTGGGTGCACCACTATTAACACTCCACAACTAGAAGTTTCTGGAATTGGGTGTGCTCAATAGTTTCCCTATTGCTGGAGTCACTCCAAGAGGGCGCAGTCAGGGCAGTTGATTTACAAAAGGACACGTGACCTGTGAGGATTGGGAGAAGTCTAGCTGCATGAGCAGAAAGTAGTCCCCCCTACCCCCACTCTGAAGAATTTTTTAATCTATATACTTAAACTGAGTAGTTGGTTAATTAGTTAGCTAACTGAGTGATTTCAGCAGAGGAGGAGAAAGTCTGCATGGCTTCTAGCTGAAGATTTCTACAAACAAGTGGAGAGAAGAGGTGCAGTGCATTTGACTCAGCAGACAGTATAAATTTTGGTGAGCAAAGACTTTAACTGACACTCAGGTGAACTCAACCTAAGCTTTTGGGTCCTCTGATTTTCTCCTCACGGTGTTTTTGTGGGGACTGACCTGTTTAGAGTAATTTGTTTATGTTTACATATAACTATTAAGTAACCATGTTATGGTGAAATTATATTATGTTGCTTTATCATTATTAGATTTTATAAAGTTAGTACTTAATTAAGTTTATTCCTTTGGACTTGATTGTGTGGAGGTTGACCTTGTTCAATCCTTGATGAAAATTCTCAATGAATGGGTTTCCATGTCTGCTGCAGAGGGAGCTCTTTTTAGGCACTTGGAGGAGGGCTGTAAACTCTAGCCCATCCAAAGGTTATAAAAGTGCTCAGTGAGAGCCAGGTTTTGCTACCCTTATTCATATGAAGTACCTTACTTTGCTTTATAATACTATAATAGTCCATTGATTTTTAAACCAAAAATTAGACACAACTTTGCATCATGTGCTAAATTGCTCATCACTTTCTCCACCGTCCCCCCAAAAAACCTGTGCCCTACTAGAGGTTCAGTTGTGAAAGCATAGCTCCCCAAAGCTGCTCTGAATTCAGGCACTGATTAGCAGTTACCAGAGGTCTGGCTCTGAGGTTGTTTTCCTAAAACCATAAGAATCAGTTGTAGAAGTTTTCATTTGTCATAGATAACAAACAGGAATTCTGTTTATTCATTAATATCTACTTTTTAATTTAAAACATCAGTGAAAAATGATTAATGTCCAAACGCTATTAAACGCAACCTGATTATTATAAATACTGGTGGGTGTGGTGGAAAAAGCCCTTGTGGCTGCAGATGCAGATTCTGTTGGTCCTCCCAGATGTGGGTGCGGTTTACTCTTTTTCCCTGATTCAGGAAAGTAGCTCCATCATCCACTTAGTATTAGATTCTCATCTTAAAATATAGAATTGTGTGGCTCTTAAAAGGGAAGGGTTTTTTCTGATAATAATGGCCCAATAATCCCTCCTGCAGTGAAACATTTGAAAGGTGGCTCTGGGACAAAATATTTTTGTGGTGCTCTATAAGAAAGCCATCCCCTATTCTGTTGGAAAGTCCTGGTTTGTCCCATTACTGAATGTGCCACAGGACACCGTCGCTTCTCCCCCAAACCTGATGGATACCCAGAGATCCTGTGTGTCCAGCTTTGGTCCCTGACACCCCCCATACATCTCTACTACCATGCTAGTAGGGTCTCCCCCTGGCTGTGGTGCCATGATCCCACATAATCCTGTTGTGGAAGGGCTCCTTAGAAAAGGTAATATAGCCTGAGACTGTGCTCAGGATATGGTGTGTTTTCTCCCACCTAATGTTCATTTTACTCATTTGTCATCCTGAACCATCCAGTCTGTCCCCTTCCACTGTACAGACCCCAGGGCTGTGCCGTATACAGTACTCCATAAGGTTGATAAGAGTGACAGAAAATATTGTAATAGAGTCACCTGTTAGCCTTCCCTGCTACCCATGTGGAAGTGCAGACATCTGCATGCAGTTCTTGGAAGGGACAACCTGGACCTTCAATAATGATACATTACATGTTCATAACATCTATCACCATGAATAGAGCTGGTCAAAAAAATGTGAAACTTTACTATTTTTTTTAAAAGTCTTAATAATTTTAAAACCACTTATAGAGGACTAAAAATGTTTCAAGAAATTGAAATTTTTGTTAAATAGTTTCTACCACTGTAAACCAGCGCTAATCATGAAGGGCCAGAAAAGCCCTTCGCACAATTAAACAGGTATATAAATTGTGCAAGCAACAGAAGAGCATTGCTTATTCCTTTAACAATCAGAAACAATTATAGGAACTATAATTTATCCTAATACTGCTAGTCTCATCTATCTTTCTTTTTTATAAGAAAAGAAAAGCCTTTCTCAGCCTTCTATGTTCAAGCTGTTTGGTTGTAAGAAAAGATATGGGGAGGGTTAAAGGAGTTCAAATCTATGTTATATCCCTGCAACCAATCCAAATTCTCCCTGTGGTCATAGGAGAATGGCTGACTTCTGAACACTGTAAACATCCTAGGCACACTGGTAGAAATCATTCCTGTCTAAAACCACAGGAGATCTCAGGGCCAGGCACCAGCCACATCCAGGAACTTACCTACAATGTGAAAAAATCCACAAGCTACTGTATCAAATTGGGTTTTGCATTTATTCCCCTTCAAATGAAGTTTGTATTGCAGTTAACCAAAATGTCAATAGCATAAAGGCACTCTTTCATATACTGTATAAAAGAAAAGCATGAAATATTAGTATAGAAAGAGTTTTGTCCTTACTGCAACAATAGCATTCACAATTTCAATGGCGTGCACTTTCTTTTTTTGCTTTGAAGCTAAAAACAGCCAAACATATTTAAAGAAAAAAAAATTGCATTTTTTGTTATTGACTTACATTGTATGTCTTAAATTTTGGATCACAAACAATATGATTGGTCATTCGGGCTGCTTAATACTTTCACTGCAAATATATCATTTCAAGAGCTTTCTGATGCTACGTTGTATAGTGTTTAAATTGTATCAAAGCTTCACTTAGCTGTGTTGTATTTGGGCTTATTACTTACACAATCAAACTGATAAAACTTGTATTGCTTCCTCAGATGCTACCTCCACTGAACTTTTATTGCATCCTACAGTATGCCCATGAATCCTGTACTTCAGATAGCAAAATAATGTTTTGACTACAAGAGGTTCTCTCCCCTCCTCCCCCGATGAAATAATAGAGGAATCTTCCTATTCATCACAAAGTTTCTGTTGCTGTGCTAAATATTTTGCTTTTTCACAAGCTTACAAAAATAAGGGGCTCATTTCTGAAGTTCTTGCTCCAGGCCAAATTGTTCTTTCTCTGGGGAAAAAATCTACTCAAGGGCTTGGAAATTCCAAAAGGTTCAGCTTGTAGATTTTTTTTTTCACTTCACCTTTTTACCACCCTGCTCAGCCACTCCCTATCTCTTCCCCACAAAAAACAACCACCAGCAGACTTAATGTGATAGGATTCTACATGTTCCATGGGCCTCGAGTAGGAACAATGCAACTTACAAGCTCCATTTTAGCCAGTCTCTGTGGGTTCCCCTTCCTCCAGACATAATGTTTGGCAGGGTGACTTCTGCAAGCTGTAATAAGGTTTCCTAAAGTACGGAATTGGGACTAGACCCATAATTGTCTTTTGCCAGTGTCTTTGCACTAAATTTTTTTCTAATTAGTTTTCTTCTAAGTAAAAACTAATTGAGGGTGGTAATATCTGGTACATTCTGATTTATATATATTCTGATTGAGGGTGGTAATACTCTTCTACAGTTGACTTCCACTTCATTCATCTCTCAGTCCTAGATACTGTCCTCAGGAACAGGCCTGAGGAGAACCTTTGTGAGGATACCTACACTACAATACTGTACTTGATCTATTGATAGGTATAGGGCTTCATTTTCCCTGGATGAGACGCTAAGGCCTTTCACCAGTCAGTGGGACTTTGTCTCCTAAATCCCTTACGGGTGTTTGAAAACCTGCCCCGAAATTCACTGTTCCAAAGTGATGGGCCCAAAATAATTCCTCTTCCTCTGTGAAAAATTTACTGAGACTTGGTTTGCAGACAGATAGGCAACCTACATCAACAAGCATGTCAGGGACTTCAGCTGTATTTTACAGAGGCAGTATACTTGTCTCTGAGAGGTACTCATCTTGCGTTTTGGCCTTGTGCCCCCAGAATTGTAACCCAAAAACAATATACAAGAGAGTCTATGTATGTACACCAAATGTGAAAATGCTTTACTATATAGTGATAGGCACACTCCCTTTTTGTTTGTCAAGGGTGACACTTCACACAGTGCCTCTGTCACGCAGCAGAGCTGCTCAGCTCCACTTTGAAGCTCTCATACCCTGACATCATGTAATGACCCTCTTGACAAGTACAGGAAAGTGAAAATGTCTTCACAGATGAGTTCCCTGAACACATTACAAATCCATCAGTGCTTTAATATGATCATCATTAAATAGGACCAGAGCTTAAAATAAGAGAGTAGGATGAGTCGCTGCTGCATCACAGATTGAAATGATTTGCTTATGGTTAAATATTAGAGATCATTTTAAACCCCAGATACCAAGGGCTACATAACTAAGCCACCTAATATTTATAACACAGCATTCTGTGTTGTGATTTGGCCAGTGCTCCCTCTGCATGCTTAGAGTGTGTACATAAGACTAGAAATGAGCCCCAAATTGCTTTGCATTTATTTTTTTTCAGTGGAAACACTGCTAATTTTTTTCCTTTTAGGACAAAGCCAAACTTTCCTTTTTGTTTATCATCTTCCTTCATTGCACTGAAGTAAACAACATGATGCTTTTCTGCACCATTTACATTCTTTCCATTTTCTTATATTTTTGTTAACTGATCCTGATCAACTCTACTATCTACACTAAATTCAACTTCAGTTGCAAAGATTTATTTGGAAAAAATATTTTATTTTACATCACTGACAAAAGATATCTTTGAAAATAAAAATGGGCTCTCAACTGCTAGATTATTTTCTTTTAGGGGACATACTTACATTTAAAAAAAAAAAAAAACCCTCCTCTGGATGCAGAATAAATGGCATAGATTTGTTCTATTTTCCTTGAGGGAAAAAAAGTTTTTCTTTATCTTTTATAGATTCATTTTGTGAAGAGAGGCCATCAAGATGTCAAACCATAAAGTGAAGCCAAAAGCAATTCTCATACATAAAAAATTAACCCTTCCAAGCCCACATCCAATGCTCATTTAAGTAATAGACTTTCATTGATTTCAGTGAACATTGGATCATGGGCTTTAAATAGTACAATTTGTGTGATCAGTCATGGAGAATACGGTAAAGATGTCTATACTTAAACATAGGTGTAACATTTCCTTCGATTGGTAGCCCTGATGCAGAACCACACTTAGAGCCAATGTGTAGACAAGGCTCCTGTCAGCTGCAGAAGCCTTGACTACACTAGAAGGACCTGATAACTGTCACATTTCTTGACACACATTTGGCAGGTCTGTTACACATTCCTGCATCTTGGAGAAAGTATGACACTTTTGAGAGAGAATGCAGCTAAATCCCTTTCCTACAATAATGCCCAAGGATGAGGTACAGTGGGCTGTAAGCCAACAGATCGTACAGTCTGGGCCCAATTCTTCTACTAACTGCTCTAAATATTGCAGAGCATTATTCACCAAGTCCTCATACCCCTACAGTACTGGGAGGCAGATGTCAGTCTCCTACTTTATCGAAAAGGTAACTGAGAGGTTGCATAAAGTCATTTCAGGAAAAGATGAGATAGAACCTATGTCTCTAATATGCTAGACAGTCTGGCAAGGTGAATGAGGCTGGGTCTACACTGATGGCAGCAAATTTGCCGCCGTCAGATTTGCTCTGGATTGACTGAGCGGTCTGTGTAGACCCGCTCAGTTGATCCAGCAAGCGACACAGGAAAATCACCCCTGGTAAGTGGCGTAGCACTGCGTCGAAGGGAACAGCGCAGTGTGGATGGCGCGCAGAGGAGACACCGCGAAGTCGATGGGAGATATGCAAGTGATTTACATCACTTGCGTATCTCCCGTCGACTGCCGCCGAATCCCGAAGGTAAGTGTAGACCAGGTCTTAGATGAGGACCTATCAGAAGGTATGTGCCAAATCGGGTGGCTGGCTATACTGTGTCTAATCAATAGCCCACCCAAGGTCAGAAATAAAACCCAAGAATCACAAAACTTGGAGCTAGTTTAAATATATCGTTCAGAAGACAACTCAATGAAAAACTATTTTTCAGAATAATTTTCCATGTCTTTTTTTCTTTCGAAACTCTAGTTTTTCAATGAAAAACCAAAAATATTTTCATAAACAAAAAAATTCCAGACAGTTCTACTAATACTAAACATTCTGTGCTGTCTCACAAATAGTTGTATAAACCACTGGTAAGTGTCCCTCTACAAGCTGGTACACAGTGAAGATAATAGCCTGCTGTACCCCACCAGTTACTCCTATTGTTCAAGTGGAAAAAGTCTGTGCCCTTAACACAAAGGTTATGTGTTGAAAGCCTGTTGATTTTTGGTATGAGGGGAAAACATATGTAAACTCCACTTAAGAGAACCCTGGTATAGTTATTAAAATAATTTTCTCTTATAACACATTGCATTTAGAAGAAAATTTGGATGTTGTGTTAAAATTTATTTTTGTTTGTATTTTGGGTAATGGAAGCTGTTTGTTTAATGGGAGTGGCAAAAATATTTGGTTACTACAAATCTTAACTAAATTCACAAGGGATATGAAGGGCTTCGTATCCTATTACCAGTCTTTGGAGTCATCCAGTCTCCACCCCATTCTTGAATTCAAATTTTCAGTCCAAACAGGTAATTTCAGACTTTCAATCATCTGATCAGCACGGAAATGCACAAGTCAAGTTTCTAAATGCAGCTTTGCTTTTTGTTATCTTTGTTATAAAAAAAAAGTTGTTTAATAATCAGATGTCTAGTTGCCATATCTTACTGGAATCCAATAGCTTTCTTGATGCTCGCAAGAAGGAATAAAAAACAGTAAGCACTTATTTGTCACTGAAGTCATGAGATAATAACTGAGAACACAGAGAAGGCAGATCTGCTGGTACGAAGACATAGCCATTTCTCAGCAAAGGGTAGAAATTCCAGTTTGTGCTGTTAAAAATAAACAAAACATAAGGAACGCAACAATTAAGTTTTCAATAGTAATGCTAACTCAGCTTCATTGCAGGTACGTAGTAATTTGTGTTCCTGTTCTTTTGGCTACATAAGTAGCTTGATGAATTACTGCTGTAAACATTTTATGACAATAAGTTTGTACCATGCAGCTGAGTTAACAATACTGTTAGAACCTTATTTTCTTCATTCCCTGCAGTTTCGCAGTTTTAACCACAAATCTCAATCATTGTATTAACTCATTGTGAGAGGTTTTTTAAATTTCTTAACCTAACTCAAATCTCCCAAATGCTAAGTAAAATTACACAAAAATGTTGTCTGGAAAGAAGCTGGGTTAATTATTAACCAAGTAGAGAGAATTCATGAAACTTTTACACCCTAATACTCCTGTACAAATGTGTATACACTATGATTTGCAGCCAGTAATCTCTCTTGCTGCACGTATGTGTGCACACACTGGAGCAGATCTGAGATTCAATCCCATGGGGGTGGGCAATGGGGAACATATGCATGCTGTAAGAACACATATATGCATGGGTTGGGTTAGATCTGGGGATTCAAATGCAAAATTCATTACGTCCTTTCAGCCCTGCAAAAGTTGAATGGCTTAATATTTCAAATTCTGACTTTGTCCTCATGGCTGATTTTTATCTGGCTATCCTACATCCTGAATGAGCTCATATTTTCAAACAGATTAGAGGTCAAGAATAATGGAGGACCTGGTTTTTAAGGACCCAACCTGTGCAGTCTGTGTTCTCAGTTAGGTTTTCATTTCAAGTTCTGATGCACCTGAATAATATCTGGGCTAGCGTTCTGCACTGCTTTTCCCCAGAGACACAGTCATTTTATTGTCTCTCCATCCCTGGGACAAAATGGGAGAAGGAATACCCAGCAGCGACCAGAGGAGCTAGCGAACAGGAGCAGCTAATCGGGGAGTTCTGCGGGTGAAGGAGGAGCGACTACGTGACTCTTGGGGTGAGTTTGTTGTCTGTAGTGTGTGTATGTTTGTGTTGTGCTTCTTGTTTGACTGAAGAATATTGTGTGGTCTGTTTGTTTGGGGAACCATGTGCTGATCCTAACAGCCTGCTAGACAAGGGCAAGAGCTTCTTAATGAGGCTTTGATCCTCAAGTCCTTTAGCACCCATCAATCCTTAACCAGGGGGCAGGGCTACTCAGGGAGAACCAGGGTTTTAAAAGCCCATTGCTAAGCAACCAGGGGCAGCTAAAGGGAGAGTCTTTTGCAAGGGAGTTTGGCGTAGGAGTGCGAGAGTTCGGGGGGGTAGCTACACTTAATTAACATTCTGTAAATTAAAGAATATACCCCCACCCCATCGTACCCCACACCCCATTAAGAACAAATAACAATAAAACAAAGAGCTACAGGAGTAAAAAGAGAGTGCAGGCAGAAGTCCAGCAATAGAGTGGGGGCTATCTAGTTTATTGCACTGAGTGCAACATGTATGATTACCTGCCCCATGGGTGGATGGTGTCTGTGTGCATTCCACGACAGGAACTCCTGGCCCTCAGAGACCATGTACAGGCTTTGGAGAGCAGAGTGGCTGAACTGGAGGAGCTAAGGGAGACAGAGGTACATAAATGAGACTTTCCAGGACACAATAGAATGGTCCCACCCCTTGTATAACTGCCTCTGTATTGTTGAGAAGGGTGAAAGCCTTAGGGAAGGAGAACATCAAACTGGAGTGAAAGGAAACAATCCCATAGTTGGGACCCCCTCCTTCCAGATGATGTCATGGTATTCTCTCGTACTGAAGATACTGCTCTGGGGGAGGGAACTCTATCTATTAAGGGAGATTCTCTATATCCTAGTGAGGAGGAGAGGATGGAAGAGGATAAAATTTGGGTAGGATCTAATAAGAAACAGCTAAATGAAAAAGAGACCCATTCAACTACATCACATAAGGGCAGACAGCTAAAAAGTGACATTTTTAAGTGCTTGTATTCAAATACTAGAAGTCTAAATATTAATATAATAGGCATCACAGAAACTTGGTGGAATGAGGATAATCAATGGGACACAGTAATATCAGAGTCAAAATACATCAGAAGGACACAATAGGTCATACTAGTGGAAGAATGGCACTATATGTGAAAGAAACCATAGTCAAATGAAACAAAAATCTTAAATGAACCAAACGCTGCCATAGAATCTCTGTGCATAGTAATTCCATGCTTGAATAGTAAGAATATAGCAGTAGGGATACACTACTGACCACCTGACCATGAAGGTGAGAGTGAGTGTGAAATACTCAGGGAGATTAGAGAGGTGATAAAAATAAAAAACTCAATAATAATGGTGGATTTCAACTATCCCCATATTAACTGGGTACATGTCACCTCAGGACAGGATAGAAAGAGAAAATTTCTTGACACCTTAAATGTCCGCTTCTTGCAGCACCTTGTCCTGGAGACTAATTCTTGCTTTAGTCCTAAGTGGAGCACAGGATCTGGTCCAAGAAGTGAATATAGTTCAACCTCTTGGTTATAGTGACCATAACATAATAAAATTTAATATCCCTGTGGGTGGGGGCGGGACACCAAAGCACCCCACCATGGTAGTATTTAATTTCAGAAAGAGGAACTCCATAAGTTAGTTAGTTAAACAGAAATAAAAGATACAGTGTCAAAAATGAAATGCCTGGAAGTTGCATGGAAACTTTTTAAAGACACTATAATAGAGGCTCAATTTAAATGTATGCTCCAAACTAGTATACATAGAAAGAAGACCAAAAAAGTGTCACCGTGGCTAAGCAACAAAGTAAAAGAAGCAGTTAGAGGCAAAAAGGCATCCTTTAAAAAGTGGAAGTTAAATCCTGTTGAGGAAAATAGAAAAGAGCATAAACCCTGGCAAATGAAGTGTAATTAGGAAGACCAAAAAAGAATTTGAAGAACAGCTAGCCAAAGACTCAAAAAGTAACTCCAAAAAAAACTTTTTCAGAAGCAGGAAGCCTGCTAAAAAGCTGGTAAGGCCACAGGACAAATGAGATGCTAAAGGAGCGGTCAAGAAAGATAAGGCTGTTGCGAAGAAACTACATGAATTCTTTGCCTCAGTCTTCATGGCTGAGGATGTGATGAAGATTCCCAAACCAGAGCTGTACTGTTTAGGTGACAAATCTGAGGAACTGTCCCAGACTGAGGTGTCATTAGAGGAGGTTTTGGAACAAGTTGATAAATTAAACAATAATAAGTCACCAGGACTAGATGGTATCCACGCAAGAGTTCTGAAGGAATTCAATTGTGAGCCACTAACTTTGGTATGTAACCCATCATTTAAATCAGCTTCTGTACCAGATGACTGGAGGATAGCTAATGTGACACCAATTTTTTAAAAATGCTCCAGAGGTTTACCAGCCTGTAGTTGCCGGGATCGTCTAAATTCAGTACCAGGCAAATGGGTTGAAACTATAGTAAAGAACAGAATTATCAGACACAGATGAATAGAACTTGTTGGGAAAGAGTCAACATGATTTTGTAAAGGAAAATCATGTCTCACCAATCTACTAGAATTCTTTGAGTGGAGTCAACAAGCATGTGGACAAAGGTGATCCAGGGAATATAGCTTACTTAGAGTTTTAGAAAGCCTTTGACAAGGTCCTTCACTAAAGGCTCTTAAGCAAAGTAAGCATAAAAGGGAAGGTCCTCTCCCGGATCAGTAACTGGTTAAAATATAGGAAACAAAGAGTAGGAATAAATGGTCAGTTTTCAGAATGGACAGAGGTAAATAGTAGTGTGCCCCAGAGGTCTATATTGGAGCCAGTGCTGTTCAACATATTCATAAATGATCTGAAAAAAGGGGTAAACAATGATGTGGCAAAATTGGCAGATGATACAAAACTATTCAAGATAGTCAAATCCAAAGTAGACTGTGAAAAGTTACAAAAGGATCTCCCAAAACTGGGTGACTAGGCAACTAAATGGCAGATGAAATTTAATGTTGATAAATGCAAAGTAATGTACACTGGAAAACATAATCCCAACTATAAATATAAAATGATGGGGTCTAAATTAGCTATTACCACTCAAGAAAGAGATCTTGGAGTCATTGTGGATAGTTTTCTGAAAACATCTACTTAACGTGCAGCAGCAGTCAAAAAAGCTAACAGAATATTGGGAATCATGAGGAAAGGGACAGATAATAAGACAGAAAATATCTCATTACCTCTTTATAAATCCATGGTATGCCCACATCTTGAATACTGTGTGTAGATCTGGTTGCCTCATCTAAAAAAGATATATTGGAAAATGTATAGAAAAGAGCAACTAAAATTATAAGAGTACAGAAAAGCTTCCATATGAGGAGAGATTAATAAGACTGGGACTTTTCATCTTGAAAAAGAGATGACTAAGGGGGGATATGATAGAAGTCTATAAAATCAAGACTGGTGTGAAGAAGGTGTGAAGTAAATAAGGAAGTGTTATTTACTCATAACACAAAAACTAGAAGTCACCAAATGAAATGAATAGGCAGCAGGTTTAAAATGAACAAAAAAGTATTTCTTCACACAACGCACAGTCAACTTGTGGAACTCCTTGCTATAGGATGTTGTGAAGGCCAAGACTATAACAGGGTTAAAAAAAGAACTAGATAAATTCATGAAGGTCCATCAATGACTATTAGCCAGGATAAGTTGTATTTAGAAAAGTAAAAAAACTGTTACTATTTTGCCCTTTAATAGAGAAAAGTTGATTATGAGTTTTATGCTTCTCTTATCTTGAATTAATATAATTGGATACATCTTTGCAATGTTAGTTCATATCTGTATTTATTATATTTAAGCTAATAATGCAGAATTGGTGGATATATATCCTGATCTGTCTGCAGCTCTGTAAATTAACAAGCAAGGGAAAGGCAATGGAAAAGCACCTGCTAGATATCAAAACATTCTATATGCAACATTAACTTATGGGAACATTTATTCACCAGCATCAACCTCAGATGGAAATTGGGAATCTCCTAAGGAGAGAGAGGTCCTCCTCCTTTGACTGCAGCAGAGAGTCACTCTGTGAAAGCTATTCCAACCTTGTACCTGGAATAGCCTTTGGGGCCTCCGTGCCCCAATTGATTTTGTAGATTGCACACTAACTTGCCTACACTTATTCCAGATGACTTAATAACCGTTCAAACCTGGCTCATTTTGGTTATTTACTTTGCTACCTCAGATCAAGAACACCACATCAAGGCCTTCCTATGCACAATCAACTGACTTTTAAAAAAATAAACAAACAAACAACCAAACAACCCTGTTGAATTCAAAGGATCCATACTCGCCATTGTTAAAAGACTCGGACACACCGCCCATGGAAATCACTGGCTCTCATTCTTGAGGCCATCCACTATTCTGCTGACAGTGCTTCTATACTGACAGAAGCAACAAGTGCCTGCCCACTCACTGACAACGAACTATGCTTGGAAAAACAAATATGGGCTTCAAGTAGCACATCCCTGACAGCCAAGGAGTGGGCTCCTGCAAAAAAGACCGCTTGAGAATAAGCGACCACGTAATAAGATAGTCATGCAAGTTGAGAGAGAGTAATTACTGATGTCAGACTAATCCCCTCAGCTGCAGGAGGTTCAGGTAGCCTAATCCTCACCCTCGACATCGGAGTTTTTGTGTTATTAACGGTTTGATATTCGCTTGTGGTTATTTTTCTGTTGGTGCTCTATTTTATATACATTGATTTTTCAAAGAAAAGGGAAGATGTAATAGGAGCCAACAGAGTCAGAGGATAGTTACCGCTGGCATGTGACAAGAATATTAACCTTTTTAAAATACCTGGCTTCTGGCAGCTGAATGGAGCCACACAATAAATCATTCAATCACTAGCATCCTGTGTGTCCCTTAATACATAGATGGACTATTGATGCACTACCAATATCCAAAAATAATTTATTTCTCAGCAAACATAAAGCAATCCAGTTTTGTTGTTCCCAGGGTAGTCCATTTAGTTTAGATACATGTTCAAATAAACACAATGGAGTTCAAATTAAGGCTTAATTTTTTACTATATATTTCAAGCACCTGTGAAACTTTTAGATGAAACAGTCTTATTTTTTGGCACTCCCAGACCATATCTTTCATATGTAATCATCAGTGTGACCTAACACATCCACCATTTTGAGCTGTCTGAAGTACAATGTATTCATATGGACAGATACCCAAAAGGCAATTTTAAACTACCTAAATCTTAAAGGCAAAGTTATACAGGAGTGTAAGGAGGTGCAAGTGATTCATCCCACGCAATACTTCTGCCTCGCTTTTCCAAAACACTGCTGTGCTCACAGAGGGAATAGCTAGTTCCCCATGCTGCTATTTTCCTGTCCTCTGCACAGGTGGGTAGAGAGTGGAAGGACAGGGATGGGGAAAGAATAGCTTTGGCTTTGTCTTCCACCCCAGTGCACCGTCAGCACAGCTGAGTTGGTACAGGAGGAGGGGGAATTAGAACTTGTTGGAAAAAGCTGTTGTGACTAAACTGAAATTTTCACAAAATTGTATCTATTTCAACATTTCCTACAAAAGGAAAAAACTTTGAAATGAGGAATCTCAGAATTTCCCATTTGTGAGAAATTTGATTTTGTTCTGATTCAAACCAAAAACAATGTTTTTGAAATACTGACATTTCCCACAAAATGGAAATTTTCAAGTTTTAAACCATCTCAAGACATAATCTACACCTATTAAAGGGCTGGTACATATTTACTTCCTTCATGGTTCAGGGAAGGGGCAAATTATGAGTGAATTACAATTCCTTTGTTGGAGCAGGGATGTGGTTCTATGTGCTGTCTCTTCCTTGGACAGAGATTTTCAATACAGCCCCAAATGCATATTTCTGTAGCTGATTAGCTTTTCATCTTGTTGTTCAGTTTACTTATTTGAACAGTGGGTAAAATAAAGTTTACATCTCTTCCCCTTTCTATATATTTTAAGTAAATGAGGGCACTGTTGTTGGCTTTGAATAGAAATCTTGATATTGCAGCTACCTGATTCTTTTTCATGTAATTCCTCTAAATGAGGGCTCCGCAGATACTTGCTTTGGGTTTTGAAATTGTTTCCTTTGCCTATGCCTTTTGTAAAAAGCCCCTTGGCATTAAATATTGCCAGTGTGCATTCTTGTGATTTGTTCTGTCACTTTGCTTTCAAAAGATAGCCCCCTGGATTGCTATGCTTTCATGATGAAATTTTCTATCTTGACCCATGACATTAACTTTCCTTCTTGCGTCTCCATATCATGATTACTTGTGCCACACTGAAAGCTATTTCATATAATAGCTAACGGGCTAACCTTAATCCACCATTTTCTAATGTCTGATGCATTAGTTATTTTTAGTCAGGGCTTTTTCTTTTGTCATGTAATTGAAGAAGAAGAAAAACACTGATTTTTTTTTTAAATAAAATAAAAATGTTGGTTTGGTAGCTGGCAGCTCTTGTGTTTAATAATTAAGTTGAGTTGTTAAAATGATTTTGTTACTATATTATTCTTCCCACATATAAACTAAAGCCCACAGTTTTCTTATTGGTAAGTCTTGCTGTTGATTTTAATGTGCATGCACTTAGAGTGAAATCTCTGGCTGCATAAAATAAGAGTAATCAGGTGGAGTGTACAGGGGAACCATAGTGGTCCCTCTTCTGGCCCATTCCCAGTGCCCATATCATGGCATCCTGCACCCGTTTAGGGTGTGTGCTATAACCATGCATTTCTGCACTGCCTGCAATGGCCATTATTTCCCCTTCTCCCATAGATCCTACCCAGGACTCAAGTGGTCCAGAGGCACTTTCATTTGGTCATTGATTCAATCTTGCACCAATTTATGACTATGCAGAGGAACAGAAAGGGAAAGAGACAAATAGTTGTTAAATCCTGTAAACAAATTATATTCATCACTCAGGCTCAATTTTAGGGATATGAATACCATGCTGTGTGTCCCATGGGGGGGGCATAACTCCCTCAATGACAGACTGATGTGGAGAAATCTGCAAGAGAGCCTCGTTTCAAAGAGCTCTCTCTTGTCTGTTTTCCAAGGGGGCGGTGTTTTCTGGCCCACAGAACTTGCCACACCAGATCATATTAGTGGTCCTTAAACCTGGTAACTTACTGTTGGCAGAAGTCAATAGCAGTTATTTAAAAGGAGGGAGGGGAAAATACCTGTAATGTACATAGCTAATTTGGCTATTGATGAAGGAGAAATTCCTTCCTGATCCCTTCTGTTAGCAGTTTATGCCCTGAAGCATGAGAGCTGATTATCCTTAGTTTAGCATAATTAACTATAAATGTTATTGGTTGTAAAATTTATCCAGCAATTTAATTAAAACAGAATGGTCACAGTATTTGACACCACACTTCTTACAGCAGGAAATTGGTAATGGTATGATATGCCCTTGAACTTAGATATCCACTGATATTTTTTTATGAGTGATGTATATGAAGCCTTGTTTACACACAGATGGGAAGCATCTTATGTAGCACCGAAGGAAATGAGGGGATATTTATACCTTCAGCTTACCAGGAGGTAGCATAAGAGGGACAATGCTCAAGCAAAGATGTTCAATCAGCTCTTATCTTCTTTGTGAAAGGCACAGTTTATCTGATTGAGGGATAATTGAACACATCACCAGATGACAAAGTGAGCTAATTTTATCAAGGGGTGAGTTGCAAGGATTCATTTTTAGACTTCAGCTATGCCTAATTTCTTTTTGATCCTCATAAAAATAATAAGTCTGTCTTTTTGACATGGCCATTTTAGCATTTATGTTGCAAATTACTATTCAGGGTAGAATATTACAAAATGATGAAAAAAGGCATAGACAGATTCTTTACTGTATGTAGTCATTTTGATCAAAAAGAGAGGGAAAATGACCAAGGTTTTGAAAGAAGTAATATCTGGGTCATTGAATCAATCTTGCACCAATTTATGACTGTGCAGAGGAACAGAGAGGGAAAACAGACAAATAGCCATTAAATCCTGTTAACAAATTATATCCATCACTCAGGCTCAATTTTTCTTCAGTTTTAGGGATATGAATACCATTATCAGCGAGCATAGCTCTGAGCGCTCATAAATCAGTTCTGAAATGTAAAAAAACGGAAGTTCTACAGGGAGTGTTTACGTAAGTTCTGTATAAACCAGCAACACAGATGTATAAAAAGTAGATGAAGATTAGGAGTTTATCTACTACCTTCCACTTTGGAGAATTACAAAGGAATGTTATCTTTTTTTGTAGGCTGACAAGGGCAGGAACTGAGTTCTGTCTCTCCCTCATTATTTCTTTAAAAAAAAAAGGGGGGGGGGGTTCTGAAATTTTAAAGCACTGTTAAATCTCATCAAAGAACTGAAATGCCAATCTAACAAATTAATTGAACCTGATCACTTGGAGCAATTATGAGTATTTTATTAGTGAGGCTGTATGCATGGAGAATTGCATTTTCATTATCCTTCTGAGTTGCAGGGAATTCAAGCTGATAGAAACTCAATAGATTCTGGTTACTGCCTGTTACGTTGTTAAAAGGAAGAACATGTCAAATCATCTGCTGATCGGAAAATGTGTTGGCAAGAACAGATCTCTTGAGTTAACATTTCTTGTGTACAGTATAGGAGTGTCAGATGTAAAGCGTGTTATACTATATCTTAACAATGTCTCTGCTAAAGATGTTTCCTCAGGCAGTGGGTAGGATGAGAGAGGCTACCTACTGCTAATGTAAAGTGAATGATTCCTGCCTGTAAAGCTTCCATTTTGTTATATGATGTGCTCTGCATACCACTCGGTGCTGAAGCTGTACCATTTTGGACTGTGATCTTATCATTTCACTATGGATTGTACAGTTTTGAGAACTACAGAGAAAAATAGTGCTTCGTTCATAGTAGCTTTATTCTTTTCTCTAAGCCAGAGGAACCTAATGATTTTGCTAGGGAAAGTGTTGTTGGAGACTCTCTCTTTCAAATGAGTCATAAAAATCTTGTCCCTTTTTGAAGCATAGGGGATTTAGCCATGTTATTTTAAACAAATTCCAATGTGTGTAATTATAGTCTGCCTGTTTATAAATTCTCTGTTCAGTTTCATAGGGAAATTTGTCTTTTTTTTTTTTTTTCTCACTACTTTCTGATCTCAGTTGTGGAACAGTGCTTCTGAGTTCCAGAAATGTATCACCCCAGAAGTGGCTGCATTTTGGTAGTTGCTGAAGTGGTTCCTGAATATGAATAAGGCCAAACACCATAAAACCTGGGTGAATAAAGTTTACTCCAGGGAGTAGTCACAAGTGAGTAAGTCCTATGTTGTGATGTTTGTTGTATGCATTTGCAGCATAGGTTCAAAGGCAGCTGGGTATCTGTGCCCCATTCTTTGGGATGTTTTGAGTCTTGCTAATGATTATTATCTTCTACCATTGACCCTTGAGCTCTGTTTTTTTATTTTTACATATTTTTATAGTTGATTTATTTTTAAAGTGTGGAGTACATTTCACTATTCCATTGGCCCACGCTGGAGGGAACCCTTGAAATCGTGGGAGAAGGAACTGAAGCAAAACACAGTGGGAAAGCTAGAGTGGGGAGCTGCCAGTGGAAGCCAGGCAATCATGAAAGGGGAACCGAAGTAAAGAGGAGTGCATGAGACCTGTTCAGAGACTGGAACATGCTGCCTCCTTGAGATGGGGGAGGAAGGTGCGGGCTGGCAGGCCTCCTGAGGCAGCATGGAAGGAACTACCAGGAGAATTTTGACATACTCGAAGAAAGATGTTGGACAGAACAACTGTGTCACCTAAGAGCTAAAACCCTCTGTTCCAGCTGTGAAGGCCAAAGGCTCTCTGTACCCACTCCCTGAGAAATTCTGTTCTAGGAACAACGTAACATAACCAGACTATTGCAGGTGCGTCGCATAGCGAGAGAAGCTGCAAGACTGGAGCACAGTCAGGCTTGCTCCTTTAATGCTATTCAGGGGTCACTGAGTGTGCACTTTTAGGAAGTTAGTCAGCTGTGGTGCCTTTAGGATTTGAGACTGGCTGTCAGTGACGAGGTTCCTGGGGCCTCACATGTGACTGTCTCGTGACCACTGAGGCAGCCTGTTGCTTCTGGACTCCTCCTTTAAGCGGAAGAGGCAGTAATCAGGTTATGCAGTCCTCATGGATGGAGACTTAGGTGTCTGCATGCTGCAGTGAACAGTGTTTTAGAGCACGGAAGATTATAATTTTAAAACTTCCTGTAGTGCTGTGGCTGGACCAGTGCTGCCTGTTCCCCTAGTGGACCTTCCAGGTGCTCAGATGCAGCCCTGAGTGTTCCCAGGGAAAGAAAAAGTCTGTCTTTGGGGTGTCCATTGAAGTGGGTTCTGGCCTACCTGCTAATTGTCTCCTTTAGTCTTATTCCCTTTCTGGGCAGGGTTCAGGGATTTAGCCCCCACTCCCCCCAAAAGCCAACATAACTCAATACTGGGCCAGCCCCAAGTCTTAAAGGGAGAGGCACCCTGCCCTTTCCTTTGGGGTTGGTTCCCCAACCAGTCTCTTATACAAGGGTTACTTGCTCCTTGGGGTGTCTGTTCCTCCCCAGTGGCTGCTCCAGCTAGCAGGCGTGTTTCCCAACTCTGCAAGAGAAGCTCCTTTGGGGCACAGCTCCATTCTCCTTCCTGACCAGGCTCTCTCCTCCTCCTGCCCCCCCACCCCAGGCATGGCATTTCTGTAGATATAGAGGGACAGGGCTGGCTGGGTCCCAAAGGCTCTCCTTAACCCTTTCTCTGCTTGTCTGGGGCCTCTCTGTCCCATCACACTTCCCTTAATGCTTTTACTTTTCCTCTTGTGGGGATTGTGCTTGTTCGATGCCTTGTTTTGTTTTGTAAAAAATGTCTACTTTTCACATGCAGACTCAGCCCAGATGCAGGGGAGAAAAGGAAGTGTGCATCATAATGCCTGCTTGCTTTGGTTTCCTGTCACATCTGGGTCATTATGGCAGTTGCAGCTCCTCCATCCACCACTTCTGCTGACTACAAATCTGGAAGTGGTACATGCTGAAGCAACTTTGTTATACAGCCTAGAGCTCACTGCAGCAAAAAACAAACCATGTTTTCTTCCAGGGTCCAGATGCAATGTTTTATGAGTAGAGCTGTCATGAGTACCTCTTAAAAATTCAGGTGCCCCTAAACACCAATCTCCGAGCTCACTATAATAGCCATGCAATTCCAATAGGGTGTGAAGCTTTGCTCTTTGTTGCTAATGCTAATAGAAGAAATGCCCTTTTCCAGAGACAGCACTTTCAAGAACAATGTTAACATGCCAGGGACAGAGCTAGTGGCATGATACATCTGAGAATCATGTAATAAAATGATGTGCATGGGAAACATTTGGTGCTTATTTTCTTATAGAAAATGGCATGTATTTGGAAAGGTATGAAACTCTGTAATTCATTTATCAAGAATGGACTATTTACAGTGTAACGAAACTCATTTTGTGAAGACTTTTAGATGAGGGGGGGAAATTACATTTGTGTTTAATTCCCCCTCTGTCACCTTCACAATTGTAATGTGATATAAAAACTCATCTCCTGCCTTTCCCAGAAGCCTTGTTAACATCTTGCTTTCATCTCCCAGGCAACTTCACCAATATTAAAAGTTCTTCAACTTTTCTTTTTTTAAAAAAAAAATTAAATTAGGAGCAAATTTTTAGATGATATTTCAGTTTTAATGAACTGTCCTTGCTTTACAATTGTAGAAGGCATATAAGATATAGAAGCTAGAAGGAGGGCAACCCCTGAATTTCACAGGTCCTAT
Organism: Mesoclemmys tuberculata; assembly: GCA_007922155.1. NCBI lineage: Eukaryota > Metazoa > Chordata > Testudines > Chelidae > Mesoclemmys > Mesoclemmys tuberculata. The sequence continues at coordinate 2,122,641 of ML675617.1, read as the reverse complement.
TTCCTGTGCACTACTGGGAGCCTCCTGTAAGTGCTGTGCACTACTGGGAGCCTCCTCATCTTCCAGCAATGGGGATGAGAGAGGGTGGAGCCGAGCTCAAAGCTTATAAGTGAGTGAAGCCAGCCAGCATATATGTGGCAAGACGGGGTGAAGAGGTGGGTGTTACTTCAGTGAAGGGGAATGGCGGTAGAGCTATGTGCGAATCCAACTCTCTGCAAGAGAAATGGGGGCAGGTTAGAACTGTATCCTGTTCCCCATCCACGCTGACTAGGAAGCAATTATCATGGACTCTGCTAAGGACATTCTGACAGCCTCAGCCACTGACAGAGCTGGAACCCTGGGTGAAATCATTGTCTTTCTGTAACTTTTTTTCCAGACTAGAATTTAAAGGTATATTGTTATAATGTGTTAGCCTGCACCTTCTATTTATTATTATTTGTATTACAATAGCACCAACAGTCCCAGTCAAGATCAGGGCCCCACTGTGCTAGGAGCTGTACAAACACATAAGGACAGTCCTGTCTCTTTAGACAACAAAGAAAAAGTAGGAAAAGAGAAACAGAGCCACATAGACTTGCCTGAAGTCCAACAGATCACTGATAGAATCACAAATAGACCACATCTCTATCCTGACTCTCAGTCAAACTGCTCAATCAATTAGACCATGATGGCTCTATTAACTAATACATCTTAGAACAGCATTATCAATTCTTATATTGTATTGTATTCTATATTGTAAGTTTCTCAATATTTGGCATTTTTCTTAAAGCCCTAGCTCCTGGATTCAAGTGGTTATGTGAGAATCTTGGCTTACATTTTAAAAAAAAGTATGTAGCCCTCATAATTGCACAGAAAAGCTTGAAAAACTGACCTCCTGATCTTTTTATGTGTATTTTGAAGAATAGAGATGTTTGGATTCCTCCTTTCTTAAATAGCTTCTACTAACAGCTAGAATGACTAAATTAAATATTAGTGAAATATCTAAGCTAATTAACCATAATCTTGTCATTTGTTATTGGTTAGTAACAAGAGAGTCTGAAAGGATAACAAAGCAGACATTTTTTGCACACTAGTTAGATTTGCTTTTATGAGTAATAGAAATGCTGAGACATCTTTATTTTGCATTCCAGCTGAAATAATACATTTCTGATGGGCCATCTCAACCACCGCACCATCTGCTTCCTCAAGGCTATTTATTCCTACTATTCTAACCCCTTTCCTTTCCTCCTCAAAAGCAAATGTACTTTCCTAAATCTGATTACTTAAGTACACATCTACTGATTTCTTTTTTAAATGTATTAAAATAGCCATATTGGATCAGACCCAAGGTCCATGTAGTCCACTGTCATGTCTCTAAGTGATCACTACCATAGGCCTCACAGGGAGGTGCTAGAAACCCATTAGGTGGACTGCTATAGGGTAATTTGCCCACTCATAAAATATGTCTACTTCCATTGACTTTGGTAGAAATACTAAAGAGTTTAAAATTAGACTTATCCTTGAGTATCTTCCTCAATTGGCACCTGACACATGAGGGTTTGTATTCCTTGTTTAAAAAATAATGTTTTAATTATGGATTTTCTAATTCATGTTTAAAAGGCTAATCCTTTTTTTTTTTAAACCTCACTAAATCCTTGATTTCAACGATAATTAGTAGCAGTGAGTTCCACTGGTTAATTATTTGATATATTTTCTTTTCCCAGTTTTGAAAGGCAACAAATGTAATGTTGTTGTGTGCCTCTTTCATCTTGTATTATGAGACTAGGTAAATATAAATGCCTACCTTGTCCGACCTGTGGTCTGTGGACACCCGGTGGTCCGTGAGGCTACTACAGGGGGTCCATGGAAAAGAAAATAATAACATCTTCACCACAGAAATGTACAATTTCAAATAAAACTAGTAGCATGTGGTGGTCTGTGAAATGGTTGGAGATTGAAAAGGGGGTCCACAGACTTGAGAAGGTTGGGATGCTGTTCTAGACCATTAATTTAAATATCTGTATCACAGCCCTGTGATGCGGTATTCACTCCTCATTAGCCTAGAAAAGGTTAATGAGGCTGAGACAGGACCAATTAAGCAAATAGGCCCCACTTTAGGGGAATTAGGTGGCCTAAGTAACCCCCAGATTGATGATGGAACCCATCTGAGAAGGACCAGGCAGGGCTACTATAAAGCCAACAGTTGGCAGCAGAAAAGGGCTGCACTGAAGAAGCCTGTAGCCACTCTTTGGGTATTAAAGAGGCAAGCATGCCTACCTAGAGGGGTGTGGGAAAAGGCTCAGTGACACTGCAGAAACCTATAAGATGGTGAAGACCTTGGCTTCTGATTAGAAGTTCCCTGAGCTGGAACCCACAGTAGAGGGCAGGTTGGGATTCCGCTACCGGCCACTGGGGATGTGGCCCACTCAGGGCAGTGTGAAAAACTGCCATTTTGCATGGAGAGGCTTTGATAACCCCCCAGAAGGGGAAAACACTGTGACCTAACCAGAGGGCCAAACCACAGACAGAGTTCCCTGAGTTACAGAGAGGCTGTGAGGTGCATGACCAACAGATAGAGGGGGCTGTTGGACCTGGAAGAAACTAATCCCCAGAACTGCTAGGAGGAGGCAGCCTCGTGGTAAGTGGACCCCATGACAAATACCACTTATTCATTGTCCTCTTTAAACTACACAGTTTCAGTCTTATTACTTATTTTTAGTGTGAACCAGGACCTCCTTGTGTGAGATAATGTACAAACAAAGACAGTCTCTGCCCCAAATCTTATAAATCTCTGTTCACACGGAGGTCTCCCCATCCATTTAATCACTTCATCACACATCTCTAACTCCCCTCACTTCTTCTACATCCTTTTTCAGATGGGATGACCAGAATATCCTAGGGAAAAGTGTTTAGTTGATTTTATGTAACAAAATTGAAAATACTTTCAATATTTTCCATCCTATTTCTTACCTATTCTCAGGGGGATTTGAAAGACAGTGGGACTTGTGCTCCTAAATCACTTTGGTGCTTTTGAAAATCCCACCCTCTAACACTTTTATAATTACTGCTGCAGACTGAGTAAAGGTTTTCACTGAGCTGTTCGCAGTATCACTTGATTCTTTTTCCAAGCTGTTAGCTAATTTAAAACTAGTTCAAGTTATTCTTACCAATGTGTGTTACTTTGCTTTTACCACCCTCAAATTTCACTTGCTGTGATGCTGCTCCATCACCTAGCTATCTTGGGTGCCTCTGAAACTCCTCAGTCATCTCAAGACTTTACTACCCTAAATAAGTGTTTGTACTCTGTTTCTTGGGCCCAGTTCCAGACCCTTTATAAATACGTCAAATACCAGAAGCCTTAGTACAGAAACTTGGGGTAGCTTACGGTTGATCTCTTGCCATGGTGAAAACTATTGCTTTCTACCCTGTGTTCTCTGACTTAACCAATTTCTGACCCATGCCAAAACTTTACTTCTCATCCCACGACTATTTCAGGTTTCTGAATGAAGTTTAAGTATTGATTTTGATCTACTGCATAAAGTCCTTAGTGATTTGGGTCTAGACACTCTCGGGCCCGGTCTACACTTACCTTTGCTATTTGGCGGCAGTCGACGGGAGATACGCAAGTGATGCATCTCCTCCGCGTGCCCTCCACACTGCGCTGTGTTGAAGGGAACAGCGTTCCCTTCAACGCAAGGCTACGCCACTTACCGGGATGGTTTTCTTGCATCACTTGCTGGATCGACTGAGCGCGTCTTCACAGACGGCTCAGTCCATCCAGAGCAATCGATCTGATGGCGGCGAATTTGCCACCGTGAGTGTAGCCCCAGCCTCAGGAACTGAAGCTATGTCTACAATAGCATTTTTGTCAGTAAGACTTTTGTCAGTCAGGTGTGGGGAAAAAACCCCAAAACAAAAAAACACACACAAAAAAGTTTAACTGACAAAAGCACTGGTGTGGCAGCACTTTGTTGGCAGGAGAGGCTCTCCTGCTGACGACATAGCCACTGCCACTTGTTGGGGGTGGTTTAATTATGCCGACAGGTGAGAGCTCTCATAGGGCATAGAGCAGCTACATGGGAGACCTCGCAGTATTACAGTTGTGCATCTGTAAAGTTTGAAGAGTAGACATAACACCTAATACAGAAACAGTCAGCTGAAGCATTCAAACTCTCAGTCCCTCTGTCGGAATAGGAGAGAGCAGAGAATCAGTGAGGGATCCTTGATTCTGCAAGTCACTCTCTCTTTAGTCCAAAAGAGCCAGGCTCTTTAACTTCAGAGCATGCTTTGACACATACCTATTCTCCCTGAGAGACTAGATTAAGGATTTTATTTGTTGAGGTTTGGAGGAGTTTCCTGGTGCCTGTTGAGCTGTTTGATTTGTTATATTCTTTTCAAGGCATGCAAGGCACTTGTAATAGTCAATAGGCATTTCTAATACATTTTTATGAATCAGCAAATTCAATATTAGCAACCGTCTTGGTTGCTCACCTGCTTGTGGAAATTAAGATCTGGAACCCCATGCATTGTGTCTCAAGCCTACTTCTAGCAATCTTTTCCAGTGTATGAAACGGTGGCTTCTTAACCATATCCTTTTATTTTAAAAGATATTCTGGAGGATCCAGGATTTATCTCCACTTCAGAAAGGAGGAGAGTCATTCAGCCTTCAGTCTTGTGAGTCATAATGCAACCAGAAGACCCAAACCTCCAATTGGATCTGCTAGGTAGACTGCACTGGAACTATGCACAGGATTGAAGGGTTCCCCAGTGTAGATCCAATTACAGGATTGGGGCAAAGGTGTGTCATAATAACTGTATGGCCTCAGCTTGTCATGCCATATTTCTTAAATAATAAACCAACATAGTATAGGATTTGTATTGCAAAAATATATTGCATTTCAAGTATAACCTTGCATACATGTGTGTATTCTCTCTGCAGTAGCTTATGCTGAAATTCTTGAATGACAGAACAGATGGAAACCTTATTTAAATTTAGAAAGCACGAATACCACATGCTGAGCAATTCAAGTTAGTTTCCCATACATGAATTTATTTAATGCTGGATTTGATTTAGAATTTTTAGAATAGCATAAACATTTGATATAAACCATTTAAAGATACCTGTGTTTCTCAGGAATGAGAGCACATAATGCCTCACTTGTGTATAAGCATGAAAATGTGTCCTAAGCAGATCAAATTTCCTAGTTAATTGTCCAAAAGGACGTTAACTCCATTATTTATTAGAGCCATTATGAAAGAAAGTCCTGCACCGTCCCCAAAAGAGAGAATCTGTCATGGTTCCCAGGAAAAAGAAGCAAGGATTATCCTTGAAAGCATTCAAAGGAGAGAATAGTTTTTTACCAACTTGTCAGTAGAGTTGCCATGGGCACCAGCCTAGAGCCTAAGGTTTAAACGTCAGATTTCCTTTCTGCTACTGTCTTTTTTTACCATTTGTCGCTTTCACATTGTTGAGGTTTTTTTTCTTTTTTGTTGTTTTCAGAATTTCACTGATATTCCCTTTCATTTCTGTATAGTTCCACTTATTTTTATACTAAATACTATCCAAACTGCAGAGAAAGACATTGGTTAATTACAAAATGTCCATAAGTTGCCAGACTTCCATTTTTTTTAAAAGTATAACATGCTCTTAAGTATAGCCTTTTGTAGTTGCTAATATTTGGCCAGCAAAAACAAACTCTTTAGAAGAATGACAAGTTTAAGAGTGAAACATAGCTCTGAGTTTATTTTGCATTTGTTATCAGACATATCACTTGGAAATTATTGTGCCTTGTTGTTTTACGGTATATGGTACAATCCACTTACTAAAATATTACATTTTCAGGGGAAAGGAAAAGGGAGAAAAAAATCCTACATCTGGTCTCTGCAGGGAGGGGGGGAAAAAGGCAAATCCTACTATTTGTAGAAGATATTCATTGGATGCCGGCTGGCTAAACTGCACATCAATTGAATTAATGTATCTGGAATCTAGATAAAAGGTTAGAAAATACTTTTGTTTCCTTAATTCCACTAAGCTGGCACGGGACATCTGGGTTGGGTTTTGTTTTTGTGTGCTGGGTTTTGTCTTGTGTGTCTTCACTGTCAAAACCCAAAACAGAGCCCCAGTTGTCGTTTAAAAAAAAAACAAAAAAACTTGCATTTGTAGTTTGCTTGCTTGTTAACATGTAAATGAACAGAACCAGGCTATAAAGTGAACAGTTTATGAATGGGTGGGTGTGAAATTTTGGCACTATTGTTTTGGTCTGTCTGTCTGCAGACTTAGTAGGGCAACAATACAGTCATTTACATAGCTGAAGGTGGTATTTGCAAGCAGAGGAGAAAGCTTTTTTGCTTTTCAAAGAGAACCAAATAATTCTGCCCTCATTTATGCACACATAACTTCTGTCCAGTTTTTAATGTTTTTGTTGAGGAGGGCATAGAAAACTCTCTAGTACTAGTGAATTTAAAAAAAAAATCAAATTCTGACTCCAGTTCCAGCAATTATTGCTGCTGCCTGGCGGCAATTGAAGAGAATTTGGCCCCTCGGTGCTTGTGGATTTGGCCTGTCACTCTGGCTCCTCCACAGAACAGCCACTTTGTCCTGTCTCTGCTTCCTTTCAAAAGCCAGTCTAAAGATGTTTGAAGTGTGCCTTTAATTGTTCCTTTGTGAATTATAGCTTGTCTTTACAGATTTGTTAAGGTTACATTCAAAACTTAATGTGACTTTAAGGATGCCTAGTTAATATAGCAAAAAAACAAATAATGCTGAAGTTAAAAAAAATATGTTATATGATACCGTTTTAAGGTATGGCAGATTGACCATCCCGGACTAGAAATAAATGCTTGGAGTCCTGCTGGGAACCAGAAGGAGAAGTGATCAACTGGGAGTGGATGCACCTTGCCTCCCCTCTGTTCTCACAGATCTTAACCAGCTCACGCTCTCTCTAGTGCAGAGCCTTCCATGGGAGTCCACAGGACTGTAACTGCCCCTTTGGGAGTCTTTGGTAGCAGGACCCTAGGGAAGTTGTGCCGGCAGCCAGCTCAGGGGAAGGGGCACTGGCTTCTAGAGTTCCAGTGGAGGTATAGGATCCTCCCAGCAGATGACCTTGTCTTCCTGAGGATCTGCAGGGATTCAAGTCAGGCCTTTTCCCATAGTGGAGAATGGGGCCAAACCCTCCCTCTTTGAGAAGCTTTTTTCTGTAGGTTTTTGTCTTCTCTTGAACAAATCCCTTCAAAGATTCAGGACAGTCAGTGGGCCCACGGATCATGATGATGTCTACTGAAGAGCAAGATATGTTTGCCAACGACTGAGAATAAGGAAGGGGCTGTGACCCATCCAATTATTGTGAGATCATTCTAGCATTTCTGTAGAGTAGGGACCAAACTTGCAGGCAATATCATGGTGTGACATCAGTATACTGAGGTATGATACTTTTTCCCTAGGTTCAGAAATGATCTCGCCAAGAGACCTTTATGGTTTGAACGAATTGTGAGAAAGGAAAGAGCCTTGAGGAATATTGCATTTCATATAACTAGGTGGTGAATATGATAATCCTCAATTGTCCATCACCACCAATTGACCCCATTTCCTAAGTATAATTAGAGGGTATTTCTGGACACACCCAGATAACATTAATTTCCCTTTTTTGCTGAAACAAAATCCTATTGTCAGTTTATCAATAGGCTCTGAGAAATCTAAGAATCATACCTATCTACTTTATTCTAAAACCAAGAAATTATTCATGACCCTGACCAGTGGAGTCTCAACTCCAAAGGAAGGCTGGAACCTAGAGTAATATAATATAATGCAATAAACTTCATTGAATGTGTGTGAAAACTATATATCTTAAGGTTTTACTCTGCCACCATCAATTTAGTAGCTGAGCTCCTTCCACGTGAAATCAATAGCAAAGTCCCCTCATGGAGTATCTGGAACATCTCCTTTTTGGAGGTAAAACACTCTGGTTTGGGTGAGGGTTGTACTTTTGATGTTTGTATTTTAAAATTCTATGTTTTTAAGATTTTTACTTCTTAATTGTAGGTTGATTTGTTTAAAAAACCCTAGTAACTCTTATTTTACAGGATGCTTGAAATCAAACCTTATTTGTGACAGGATTGTTGTTGTTACTAGTAATATTTCATTCTACTCCTTAAGCCTAGAACAACCTGTTTCCTCCAATGTGAGTTGTATTTTTGCTTTTCTAGTTTTCTGGTTCCTCCTAAATTCTCATTACTTTTTCTGAGCTTTCTGCCACCCCTGTTCTCATAATTTACCACATGGTCCCTTAATTGCACTCACATTAAAGTATAATTTCACATTGTATTAGGAAAATATTTAAATTTGAATACAAAAAAAAATACACTTCCTCTGCCTTCTTTCTCTGCCTCTTCTTTAAATTAGAATTGAATCATGCACACCCTTACTCATGTATGGTCCCAGTGAAATCATTGGTTTAAGTGGGACTTAGATAGCACATAAACCTTGTGCTGCATGGGAAGAATTTCAGCCACGATGAGTAAGGAATATGCAGAGTAAGGGTTTGAGGAATTAGGCCCATAAATTACATGCTTTTTAGGTCAGGGACCTTTTCTTTATGTCTGTAAAGCAGCATATATATATATATATATATGGCTCTGTATATGTGAGAGTGCTGAAGGTTCTGTAAAACCATATTCTTCATATTCAATGAAAAATATTATGTCTATGAACTCTTGTTCTTTCCTTCTCCTTATCTGCACTCTGCATGCTGCCATCTTGGAAATGCTTTTGCATGGAACAAATTAAGACATAAGTGTAGCTGTCTATTATTTTATGAGCCATGGACTTCAGCCCAGATATGTGCTAAGAATAGAACAGATGGAAACCTAAAGGATGAAATGTGAATATTTCACAGCACAAGTCTGTTACTCTGTTTGAGCATTTTTATTTTATTTGTAGTTTAATTAATATTCTGTTCCACTAATTAAAAAGGACAGGTTGATAGGTGAAATAATGATGACTGGCACAGAGACCCTATAAGAAGCACCCATGAGGATAGTAGTCATTAACATCAGACTTTCCTGGTGCAATGGAGTGGCGGTTGGAAAAACGACTTTTAAAATGAATATGAAGTGGAAAGTGATGTTAAAAGGTCACCATTTTATGGATAAGTTATGCATTTTTTACTGTTTCCAGTGGATTATTATATTACAGTAGCACCTACATTTTCTAACTAAGATTGAGGCCCTGTACAAACGGAATAAGATTCAGTCATTACCCCTAGAAAGCTTACTGTCTAAATAGACAGGAGTGGAGGAGAAGAGAGAAAGGTACAGACTGCTGATGGGATTTGCCCAAGGCATCACAGCAAGTACATGTCAGAGGCAGGAATACAGTCCAGCTCTCCTAAACTCTAGCCAGCAGCCTAGCCACTAGACCACCCTGCCTCACTTAAGAAGTATTTTTAATTTACTGGCTTTATTCAATGGCACGTGCATGTTGTTGTCCTACCTGACTTGTGCGATTGCCACTGATGTGAATTGTATCTCAGAGCAGTTTCTATAACCATCAGGGGGCAAAAAAGATTGATCAAGTTTGCCCCAAAGCAGGTAACTCTGAACACAAGGGAGCTTGGAGCCATAAAGGAGTCAAACTGGCTGGTTTTTAAGCATAACGAGGCACTGGCACTGATGAGACTTGGGTTTAACTCCTGGCTCTGGGCACAGACTCTGTGTGACCTTAGGCAAGTTACTTGGGGCAAAATTTTCAGAAGGGCCTACAAGCAATTTAGCCATTCATGAGCCTGGGTCTCAAGGGAAGTGGAACTTAGGAGACTTTCCCAAGGTCACACATGGAGTCTGATGGATAAAGAAACTCATAGTTGATACAATTCATAACAGTTGCCATAGCACAAGTCAGGTATCACAGTAATGTGCAGATGCCACTGAAATGACACCTGTAAATTAAAAACACTCCCTAGGCGCCTATGGGCCAAATTTTCCAAAGCAGCATGTGCCTAAAGATACAGATAAGTGCCTACTGGGACTGAGAAAAGCACCTAACCAAGTTCAATGGGAGTTAGGCATCTTACCTGTTTGGATGTCTGGAATCCTGCTAGACACTTACCTACATCTTGAGGTGCCTAAACACCTTTGAAAATGTACCTCTCAGTTCAGTTGCTCATGCGTAAAATTGTGGTGTTTACTGTACTTCCCCTAACCTGTCTTGTCTAATTAGATTGTTACAGCCTGGAAGAATTTACAATCTCTTATTATTTAATAACAGCCTAACTCACATTGAGTAAGTACCGTGACATTAATGGGACTTCTCATGGAATAAAACTTACACACATCGAGCAGAATCTATCACTGATCTCAGAGGAGATGTATACATGCTACCATAATGCAAAGAACAACTAATGATGATAAGATTAACCCTATAATACTTAGATACATGATGATATACATGTTTTAATGGCTTGATTTTGGCTTGGACACATTACTTGCATGATCGTGTATTCGGCTGATATCACATCTGAAGGGGAAGTTATTTTGGATTTAAAAAAAAAAAAAATCACGGTACCAGTAAATCCAAGTTTCCTTACAGGCCAGGTCCTGACAGTCTACCTCCACTTCCCTTCACTTTTACCACGTAAAACCTGGTTAGGACATACATTAAGACATTAGAGTATACGTTATTACAGTGTTTTGGTTTTGTTATCATGCGGGGAGAAGACCTTTTTAAAACTTTGGGCTTGCTTCCTAGGTAATTTTTCAATTCTTTGTTAAGCTGCATCTCCCTTGTAGTCTTTGTGCCACTTGAGTAGAGTAGCCAGAAGATCAGCCTGACCACCAGAGAATTCTTCCAGCATCGAGGGAATCCCTAGGTGGCAGAGTGCCTGTGCAGAGCACACAGCTGATACAAGGAGGCATGCCTGGAGCGTCTCTGTTCTGGCTATTCCCAGCTCCCAGAATAAGCTCTGGTTTCATAGGCCTCAAGGGGTAAATCAGAGCAGTCCCCCTGGAACCTGAGAACAAGGAAAGGATAAAGGTGGCTCAAAGCCATCTTTGCCCCCCTCCCAGACCTCTACCAAACACAGTTTGGCTGGAACAGAGAAGTGAGCCCAATGTTTCTATAAATTAGTGTCAGAAATCTAAAATCCAAAGTCTCACAAACCACCAGGGTAGATATAAATACTTTTATACTATTGAAAAGTGGCTTGGGGAGTCTCCTCTGCTTTATCCCTCTCTTTCTAGTCATAGCTATTTGCCAGATCAGACCTTAAAGTCTCAATTTCTCTTCCAGTGTGACCAGTGCAAGATGGAGCTACCAAAAAGTGTCTACTTTTTTCCTACAAGTAACCAATCAGTAACACATACTTAACTAACAAATTAATAAGATATATTTGCAGCTAGAAATTAGGTACATTGTCATTCATTCAATAGGTTTTACACTGGCAACTAATTATGGACACACATAATGCAGGTATAGCTTTGGGCAGTGCAGTCTTCATTTGTAAAAAGAGAAGCCAACTGAAAACGTAGACGCAAAACTCACTGGTACAGGTGTGCATGTTGCCAGCCTTGACCTGAGATTAATGCAATTTTAAATTAAGCTTATCATAAGATTTCAGTTTGTTATATGGGTACCCAACAAGAGAAATTATCACAGAATGGATGGTTAAAAACTTGGCTCAAGTGCAGTGAAAATTAGAATCAAGAGACATTTTAAAACACAGGCAGCAGCAAGATTGTCTTATGCTGATGATATTATACATATACAAAGCACAGGACTCCGAGCAGAGAAAGGAAACTTAAACCAAGGGAGGGGGGAATACTTTTCAATATCTGTCTGTTTGCTTTTCAGATCCATATTTTCTTTCTTGTTGACAAGAAAGCTAGAAAGTAATAAGTGCTGCATGAATTAAATACATCACACTTGACTGCCTGAATACTATATGCTGGTGGAGCTTCAAGCCAATCTGGGTTCTGTCAATGTGCTGCTATTGATTTCTGTGTCTTGACAGAGAATAGGTGAAAGACAAATGATGAAGTGAAAAAAAATCATACAAACTATTTTCTTATGTTGACTGTAGTATTTCCCTTATTTAAAGGGGGAATAAACCCATAAACAGGAGTTTGTACTTATCTATCAAAGTTTAAACATTTTTTCTTTTTGACAAAGAAACCTACATGTATATTTTTGTCTCTTAAGAAGGATTATTGACAGCAAACCAGTCTGCTCCTTATTTTTGTTCACCTACAGAATTTCTGTTCCAAAGCATCATCAGCCTCTTTTGTTCACATGGCTACAGAAACTAAAAAGCAATTGGTGATTTGAGTCTGCATCAGAAACACACATTCTAAACTCATATGAGAACTGTAAATCCATTCCACACAAATAGGATTCCTCAGTCACCAATCACTGTTTATTTCAGCAGCTTGCCAGGTAATGCCAAGATAATGTTAGCTTTGAAAAGTTCCACAAGGGTTTCATTTCCTTCCCTTCTTTCACCCCACCCCTTCTTTTGTTGCTGCTGCTTCTTTCTATGCCATTTTATTTTATTCATAAATTTCTGCTCATGGCTGGTTCTGGGAGGAGAAGCAGAAGTAAGGATGCTTGGAAGATGGCTTGAATGGGAGACTTGGGGTGCCTGGTGGAAAAGTTCTATAGACTGGAATAACAAATGTAACCTTTAAAATCCATAAAATGTAAGACAAAATTATCCCTGCTCTAGAATTCTATAGGAGGACATAAAAACCTGTAGAAAAGGCAGCACTCTCTCATGCAGGCACCAGGGGGGTAGGGCACCGGTTTGGAATGCTGAAATAATAGGTTGCCAGCTCAACCACAGAGCTGCTGTGTGACCTTGGGAAAGCCACTTCACATTGGTTTGCCTTCTCATGTCTATTTAGTTTATTAGCTCTTTAGGGCAAGGACCTCCTCTCATAATGGGGCCTCAATTTCAGTTAGGGCCTCCAGGTGCTACTTTAATACATATAATACATCTTTACATGACCCTATTACTTTTATGTAAAAACCCAGGTTAAATTCATCCCTATTAAGATCTGTGGCACATTTCCCTAAGGGATAGTGTGCACAGTGGGACATTGGAGTGGTGTGTAATCTCTCTAGCCTATGCTGCCAGCACTATACAACAGGATAAAGCAAGTGGCTAGCAAAGCACACCCCCTCTGTAACACTCTCCACACACACATGCTAAATCCTAGTGTTAGATCCTGCTCCTCTTTTTGTGGTGGGATGGAGGAGGAATCCTGCTCTCTCAATGTACCATATAACCTGGGGCAGGGTGTAACCTTTAAATCTCAGTTATATCTAATGCCTTATCATATACATATTTTAAATTACCCTTCTTTTAGTATTTGATATGTAAATTCCTTAATGTACATATCTACTGTAAAAGTGCACACATGATAATACTTAGTTTTTATTTTCAAAGACTGTACAAACATTAATTAATCTTTACAACTTCCCTGTGAGAATAGATAAGAATATTCTAACACTGTTATAATGGCAGAATTCTGCAGTGAATGAAGGTTTCAAAATCAGAAAGACTTTGAAACACTTTGTGGATTGAACTAATCTGGGATACACCACTTTTATTCCAGAATGAGAGCATCCACACGAGTTAATCAGGAGTAGCTGTTTCACTTTAAATGCAGATCCTACTGTGATGAATTTTTTTCAATATAGATAAGCTCTTAGTTAAAGTGCATTAAATCTCTGTGTGAAAATGAATTAAACTAAATTCAGTTAAGGCCATTCTAACTCTGAATGAGAGTGGCCACAGAAGAATGTAATGTACTTCAATTAATTTTAAAAGTTAATTTGGATTAATTTTCCTGAGTGTCCTTTCCTAGCAGACACTTCCATGAATGTAACATGATTCATAGCAAGGTTCATGGTGAAAACAAGATTGGCACAGAATGCTGAATTGCAAACCAGATCATCATTACTAGCAGCTTCTAAAAATTCAGGTGGTGGACTCACTTGTCAGGTGTTTCTGCAGCTACTTTATCTGTTTATCTGCTATTGGTTGGTTCCTAGACAAAATCCTTAATTTCTACTGAATGACCCAAGTTGAGTATAGATTCTGATGTGAAAGGAAACTTTCCTTGTGAGGCTAACATTCCTCCAGGTATCAAAGAAAGGACGGCAATGGAATGGAGTAGATAGAGGCAGCAGATCCAGAACAGATTTACCTAAAAGAGTTGTCTCAAACAGAAAACATGACTTACTACCCATCTCACCCAAGAGAAGCATTTGTCTAAATGCAGAATAACACACTTCTCTCCAAATTTTCCCCCTTATAGCCTTGGACAGATGGAGTCTTGAAATTGGTTTTGGAAAACTGTTTAAGAGAGCTATTCCAGAATCAGATCCTTAGTCTATCCAGAAATAATCAAATCGTGAACAAACGGGAGAATGGAACTACTAAGTCCACCTTCGTAAAGAGGTTCAAATGGTACGTTGTCAGAAGCTTATAAAATAGAGAGCAAAATGCCTTTGGTAAATGCTCTCCATGAAAAATGTGTAGATCAGCAAACTGGTTACCACTCCTACTTCCACAGGATATTAAAAATGAGAGATGCATGCATCACCAGTTGCTGTATATGGTGCTACTTCAGTAGTCCTCACTACTTTATTCATCTGAAATTGCATATCGTTATTTTACTCGGTTTAAGTGCCCTTCATAGTGGATATTGCTGTAAGCTACTCTTAAGTATTAACCATTGGACTCTATGGGCCTGATCAAGCAGGTCTACAGTTTCAGCCAGACTTTCAAGTTTGGAATGCTATGAGCACCCACATGTCAGAATAATATACTCCAGTCCTTAGTACCCATGCTCTGCAGTAGAAAGTTTTGTCTATGTGAGTCATCCTGTACTTTAATAACAGTAAAATTGTAATGTGTGGATTCTTCTACAGCTCTGGAAATTATTATGCTGGCTGTCTGTTCAGTGGGAAGAGTTGAGGCTGGAGGAACCAGAGGTAAGAAGTTTGTCTCTGGCTTCAAAGCAGCTAAAAGTGGTTGAAGATATGCAACTAGAATCTGCAGAATTAAGGCAGAACATATGCAGGTAGGAACAAAGATGTTTCCGTTTGCACAAGGATTTGTTCCTAAATGCTTTAATGCCCTAAGGATGTCAAAATTTCAACTTCTTCAGTAAGGCACGTATAAAAACATCCTAGTCATCTGCAATGTATTGGTAGGGGACATGTAACAACAGATATTCTGTGAGCACATTTTTATTCCACAATGCCGATGTCCAAACTATACAGCAGGAAGGACCTGTAATGAGATGTAATGTAGTTGTGAGACAAGACATCACAGGCAATTTCCTGATGGAAAGAGTGAGATTTAAGTACTCACAGCTGCCTCTGGAGCTGCTGCTGAAATGTTAGTTTCACCATCAAAGAGAGATGCCTGTCAAGATTGTAAGCAAACTGAATTGCTGCCAACTCTTTGCCCACAGTCAACAGATGTTTTATTTCTGCACATTTTGATCTTGTTTTGTGCTATCTTTGAAAATATAGGGTCTTTATATTACAAGAGGGCACCTGAAAAATTATTTGTATTAAAGCACCTCACACACACCTCTTCTTCTCTCTCAGGTTTCTTTTAACTACTCCTCAGAACCTTGTCCAATAAAACAAGTTAGTTCTGATCTCCATGAGTGCTAACAGCTTTGGGGCAGAAAATTACAATATCTTTGGTCATGGTGCTACAGCTCAACCCACTTCATACCTCTGTTCCAGGCTTTATGTCCCTCAAATACTAGTAAAACTAACCCCACTTAGTATCCTTGTTGTCAGTCTTAGCACGTAAGCCACTGAACATGCATAGGGACTGACTATGACTTCTAACTCATACAGGTGATGAGCCACATTCATCCCTCGTGTAATTACAATGAATTTATTCTCAATCCACTGGCAGGCCATGAGCGGCCCCTTTCAGATCACTGTTCTCTCCACTGGGATAGTCGCCACTGCTTTTCAGCACCATCTCCTCAATCTTCCTTCCTCTTCCTTTCTCTGTTAGATTATTTGGAACCTGCTGTAGTATCTTAATAACAAGAAGAGATCAGTGTCAGGATAACCCTTTATTAAGAACAGGAACTACGTACAAAAAGGAAGGAACCAACTTCCTAATGCTCTGTGTAACTGCAGTCTGCTACTGCCCTGTCCTGGGCTTCTTTGTTTCTGCCACAGCACAAAGTGTCCCAGGAAACCAAAGACTACATCTAGAGTGTAGAGTAAGTGTGGCATCTCTAAACTCCTGGAGGACTTACTCTATAGTTCATCTTCCCTTTCTGAGATCCCTTTTTTAAATTCCCTGACTGAACTAAAACACGATTAAATTAAATAATCAAACTATTACAAATACAATAATTGATGACTCTTCAGGTTGCTTTAACACAGCTCTGCCCTGTCTCAATCTGTCTCTTAAGGCATTTCAGCAATCTTCATGGCCTATTTTATTGCAAACCCCCTTCAGGCAAATCCTTGTCTGTAACACACAGTTCAGTCTCATAGTCAACAGGGTCAGTCTGTGAATTGTTTTCAACTTGTATGTCTGGGCTCATTTCACTTGTCTTGGCCAAGTTACCAGATATCTTGAGCAGATGTTGTAGTTCCTTTAAAAGATTTTTGCCTGCATTTGTGCTCACTGATTTTGAGTGAGGTGACTCTTCCTTAATCACTGTAGCTTTGACTAGCCATTGCCCATCTTGCCAAATTCTCACCACATCTTTGTTCTTTAACTGCGGAAGAATTTTTGCTCCTTTTTTGCAATACTTTGTCTGACTGCAGTTTCCCAGCCTTTTTCTCACTATCACAGACTCCTTAGTCATACTTCATTGTTTGTCTCTCATCTGGTAATTGAATATTTATGTCTGTTATAAAGGAGTGTTGTTGTTGTACCTGTGTCGGTCTCAGGATATCGGAAAGACAAGGTGAGTGAGGTAATATCTTTTACTGGACCAACTTCTATTGGCAAGAGAGACAAGCCTTTGAGCTACACAGAGGTCTTCTTCAGGTCATTGTGTCACAACTAAATACAAGGTTGAACAGATAGAATTTGTGCTAACTATTTATGCTAAAGTAAGCGACCATTCAAGGAGAAGTAGCCCATTAACACCCCTATAGTCAGTCGTAGGACAAAAAGGGGGTTAGTAGATTACAGATTTATATATAGATTTACCACTTATTACAACAATCTTGAATGATCCCGTAGAATATATGCTAACTACTTATGCTAACCTATCAGTTCTATCTTGTATTTGCTAGAGGAGTTCAGTTCAGCAGGTGACATTCTACACTACAGTAGTGTAGTTCTGTAGTTGAGTAGTGTTAAATATGGATCTTCTCTGGCACCCATGCCTTTTTTTTTTCCTTTTTTTTTTAAACAATTTCTTCACTATGTATATTCCACTTCTAAGTAATCCATTATTTTGAGAATATCTGGGTTTTGATGTCTCATGATAAAAGTCGGATGTTTTACCAAAGTCTAGCAAGTCCCTATTCCTGAACTGTGACCTGTTGTCAGTTATTACTCTTCTTGGAATTCCATGATGTGCAAATACAGATTTAAATTGTACTTGACAACCCGTGCAGCTATGGTATCAACAAGTATGATTACTTCTGAGAAACTGGTAAAATAGTCCATTGTAATCAGGTGAACATGTCAATTCTAACTTTGTCCTATGGAATTGCAAGTTGTTTGTGTGGCATCTTTCTGCTGGGAATCTCTGTACTCTGATATATCCCACAACTGCTCACCATTTCTTCAACCCTATTAGTAGTCTGGCCACAGTTGAAAACTTTTCTAGCTCTCCTTTTTGATTTGGTCATTTCCAGGAGCCCTTTGTAGATTTGTTCCAATATGTTTCTTCTTATCACTGTGGAACCCTGATCTGTGCTCTCTTCAAGAACTGAGATCACTGAAAGTTCATTTTTATAGTGAGAATATACAGGTGGGAAGTATTAATAATTTTCCTCTTTAACTTATCACTTGTATCACTGCTTGCAGCATTTCATCTTTAGCTGTTTCTGTCTCTGATTTATCCCATATGCCTGAAAACAGAGCATGTGACACTTTTCTCATGTTCACATATAAGTTTGCGGTTTGTTCCAGATTGTCAAGCTGTGTATTGTCAGATGGAGCATATGCTGTTGAGTATGTCTGCCATTATTAAATGGTGTTGAGGCTGGAACTCCAGGATCACATCATACTTCTATATTTTCAAAAGTAGTCACTGGATCCTTCATGGTGTTTCTCCAAGTTTCTTTTGTTCATTGCAATCATTGGCTTGAGATCAGTTTCTGCTGTGAAGATATGACCATAAAATCATGAAATCTTGCACATCCATACACCAAGTGTTTCTCTTTCAATTTTTACTTACATCTTCTCTGAAGCTGTCATTGCCCGAGATGCATATGAGACTGGCAACCAATCGATTCCATGACCCTGTAATAGTACTGCTCCCAGCCTTCCTTCCGAAGCATCTATTGAGAATTTGATGTCTTTCAGTGGCTCAAAATATTGCATCACTGGAAAGGATATCAGGATGTGCTTTAAATCATTGAACTCTCTCGTATGCCCTGGTGTCCACGCACATTTGGGGATCTTGTGGAGGAGATGTCTTAGGTGGGTTGTGCAAGCTGTATAGTTAGGTATGAATTTGCTGACATAACTGTCTAGAAGCCTTTGATTTCCCTCTTTATCTTCATGTCTCAGCATGTTCAGTATTCCTTGATTCTCTGACGCATTGGACAAGATTCCCTTGGAAGTCAGTCTCTCTCCTAAGTATTTGATTTCCATTGTTTAAAACTGACATTTGGTCTTATTCAGTTGAAGGTTATTAGCTCTTGTGATTTCCAGTACTGTCCTCAGGCGTTCATGCGATTTAGGGCAGTGCTGCTCCCAAATTATTATGGCCTCGGAGTACACTTTCACACGTACTAGACACCCTAGCATCTGGTTCACTCTACTGTGGAGATGAACCTATTGTGAAAGGCAGGCTTAGGAAACAGCAACTCCCCAATGTTGTGTTGAAAGAGCAAATCATCTGTGACAGAGTAGGGGGCAACAGCACCTGAGACAGCATTCTGGTCACTACCATTCTAATTATTCTAGAATAGACCTCATTAAGAAACGTTGTGTCTAATTGAAGGGCTGAGGAGAACAAAGAGCCTAATAAGGCCATTAAGCAGATGATATGAATGACACAGGAAGGAAGTGAGGAAGGGGAAAGCAGAGTGAGAGAGCGATCAGTCGATTGACTGATCTCCCCGCTGCCTGCCTCATGAGCTGAGGGCTCCCTGCGACTGTAGGTGTAAGGCTGTATAATGTGTAACGATGGTGGAAACTAACATAACAAATAAACTGTCCGGGGTGTCTTGCGAGTAAATGTCTCTGAGTCATTTGTGGGCTTGACAGAGGTAGGAGCAAGCATCTATTTTGCTGAAGAATTTGATTCTGCTATCTTAGACAACAGTTCACGTCTTGTGAGCAAGTGGAAGTTTTCTCTTCTCCCCCCCCCCCAGCTTCATGGGGTCCACAGTCCCTGCCTTCTCCCCTCCCATTACTAAGAAGTGAACTCTATCTGCTGGTTCTTCTATTCTCCATGTAATAACATTTGCTGTCACATTTTGCAGCTGTTCTTCTGTCTTCTTTCTTAAGCCTTATGGAACTTTTTATGTAGCGCATGTACCACAGCTTGTGCATCTTCTCTTAACCATATCTTGTATGTTACTGGGAGACATTCATTTCCTGTGAATATATCCTCCTAAGAATCTATTAATCCTTTTATACCTGATTCTGTGTTGGCTTTCTGTGGTATACATTCTGTTAATGAGACCAAGCACCTCACATGTGTATAGGTGCAAACTGATTGCTTGCTCCTGTGTACCACCACAAACTCTTGTTGTATCATTTTTATTTTGTATTGAAGAATCAGCGAGCATTCTTCCAACACTGAAATTGTTCCTCTCTTATAATCTTTCACAGACACTTTTGATTGTTCCACTCCTATGTGATTCACACATCTCTCTATTCTACTTTCTGTTATTCCGTGTATTTGTGCCCCATTGTCTGTCTTGTATGTTACATAAGTGCCATTTGTGCACATTTCAATTAGACATCATTATTGTGCTTAACAGCTCTTCCTCTTTACTTGAGGAATTCCTCCCTGCACTTAATACATGCACTTTCCTGCTTTCTCTGCACATTTTAGCATAATGGTTATATATTTCCTTGGATGCTGGGCATTTCCTATACTCATGCTGGTTGCCACATTACTGGCATGGTTTCCAGCTTCCCATGCCTGTCCATGGCCAATTTAATTTCTGTGAATTTTTCTCTTGCTGTTTAGTACTCATTGTCATGTGCTCTGTGCCTTTCCCTAGAGTTTTCATTTGTTTGTTCTATTGCTTGGCATATACATACTGCCCTTGCTAGTGTCAGATCCATCTCCCTTAATAGCCATTCCAGACTTTTTTATTGTTAAACTCCAGGACAATCCATATTCACAGGACTGACTTTTTAGTTTTAAATCTCTCACACACTCCCCCAGTGTTTCCCCTTCATTCTGTGACCTCGTCCTGAACATATATTTCAAAAGTAATTATTTTTCTAGGACACAATGATCCTCAAACATTTTAATTATTTTTGCAAACTTTCCTCCCTCTCTCTGCTACCATCTGTATGGAATTCAGTGTATATATCTAGGGCTTCCGTGCCTGTCACTGTTAACTGCAGACTAATCTTTTGCTCATCCTCTGGTTTATTTGCCCCCATGGCTTTCATATATAGCTCAGGTAGTTGTGTGAACCTTTTCCAGGCACAGTCAGCATTTCCCTTGATTCTCAGGACTGGTGGGTGAGTTACTTGCAGTTACACAAGATCTGTTGCAGTCATTTCAATGTTACCTCTTTCACAGGGTGTTACAGCACGCTGTGCCCTCCCTTTCTGGAACCATTTAGTATCTTGCAGATGAACAGGCCCTTTATTCTGAACAGAACTATGTACAGATATAAGGTAACAAACTTCCTCCATTCTGTGTAGCTGCGGTGTGCAAATGACCTCCCTTGGGCTTTTGTTTCAGCCTCAGCATGCAGTGTCCCAGAAAACCAAAGACTGCATCTGGAGTGTACAGGAAATGTGGTGTCTCTTTCCTGACTTATTGTGATGGTATGCAGAACCCCTGGGGTACTGCCTGGGGTATCTGGGATACCACTGAGCCCCCTCTCTGACCAGATTGAGCTCCCTCTCACACTGTGATGCTGTGACAAGCCACAAACCCCTGGCAGGTATTGCACTTCCACCGCTTCAGAGCAGGGATCACATCCAGCTCAATTCAATGAATCTTTCCAGCCACTCTCAAGCAACAGAGAAACTCCAGTTGGCTCCTCAGCCCAGACCACAGGATTATGCCATCTACCCTGGTCAAAAAACCTGACCACTGAAGGTTATTATCCAGTCTACCCCTCCCTCAAAGTGGAAGAAACATGCACCAGTTTTGTTACTGAGCAGTTTGTCTAAACATTTCTCTCAAAAACACACTGGTTAGGTTAAAACATTAAATAAGTTTATTAACTACAGAAAAATAGATTTTAAGTGATTATAAACAGCAAGTGTAAAGAGATTAAAAGAAGTTACCAAGTGAAAGAAACATAAAATCACAGTCTAAATTCTAAACACTAACAAGATTTTGAATTAGCAATGTCTCACCTTTGTTAGCTGCTACAAGCAATTTCTTAAATGCAGTCTGAGCAACCTTCCTGCCTGGGATTCCCTTCCCCTCCTTCAAAGTCCTTTTGTTTTCCAGACAACCCTTCAGGTGTTCAGTTGTATGGGAGTGGAGCTAACTGATGTCACACTCCCCTTTTTATAGTCTGTTTCAGCATGTCAGAACAGTGCATGCATGTGACATGACAGCTGCTTCCCATTGGTCAAGCAACCCCACTGCGAACATGCGTTCTACAGTGAAGCCTCACTAAGCAATCGCTGATAGTAGAATTCTTTCCTTGATGGCCGTTAACACGTCTGGCCGCTTCATTGTTGTACCTGAAAAGATGGCTTAGGGGTTCCCACCTCACAGCATGCACTAGTAGCATTTACAACAATATTTTATAACTTCACGTACTATGATAGCACATACAATCCAACAGGATATTAATGTTTAGCAGATCAAGACTTTTAAAATACCAAACAAGGCATGCTTTGTACAGAACATACCATAATTATATGACACTGGTGAATATGGAGTTTCTGGAGTCTTGTTCTCAGACACAGGGTGTGCCCCACTGCACAGTTGCTCTGCTGTTACCACCTCAAGGGCTATGGCAGCTCCGAAAACACAGAAATGAGCACAGTACAAAATCTTAGATAAAGTGGTATGGCCGTGGTATGAAGAACACTGTACAGATCCTCTGTGAGGAAGTGAACTGCACCATTAAGGAATAAGAGTCAAATCCTGCACTGACTTATGCCAATTAAATCTATTTTATATCAATGGATGTATCTTGTCCTTTATGCTGATTGCGAGTGGGTAGCACAAGTTGTAACTGAGGGCTGAATTCATAGCTAGGAAAGAAGAGAAAGAGGCAGAGAGGAGAAATGTGGTGGTGGAGGGGAGGAAAGGGAGATAACATGGTCCCAATTGCCTTTGGGAAAATGACACCACTGTCCCAGCTTGGCTGCAATCTCTTTTGAATGTGATCAGATACGATGGTGATGGGTAGAAAGATAGCATTACCCTTGAAAAAAATGAATCTATTCCATGTCCCTTGTTTTCTCTTATTAGATTGTAAACTCTTTGGGAATGGGTCCCATGTACTCCTTGTTATGGTGCTAAACATTTTGGCAGTGTTCATTAAATAATAATAATAATTAATTATTGTTATTATTATCATTTATTATAGGAGAGACAAAACTTATACTGTAATACCACAAGGCTAATACTATTGTGCCGCCAGTTTCTTTGCTGTTTCTAGGGAGTTAATTTAAGTTTTTGTAAGAATATTGAAAAATATTTTAATAAAGGATATCTTCATATATAAGCAACAAAAAACAACCCAGTCTGTGACATAGCCATTCTGGGTAGAAGACACTTGATCAAGGTGTACCCTAGGAATGCCATGATATGGCATGGCAGGTTTTCTAGAACCCACTCAGTGGTTCAAAACCTCTCCTTGCATAGTAAAGTTACAAGAGAGATGTATCCTCTTACTATAAGGGCTGCTGAAAAACCTAGCCATAGGGGACACATGGCAGAGCTAAACTATAGCTAATAACTCCATTAGGGAAAAGAACTAGCTACTTTAGGATGGAAAGGTTTAAAATCTCTGAGAATGAATTAATCCAGAGAACAAACTCACAGTGCACTGAAAAAGAACAAAGAGTTTGTGTGAGGTTCCCCTATCTCCTCCACCTCACAAAAGATTTTTTTCTCTTTGTATTTTGTCCGTAAACGTCAGCTAACCATTTTCTGAAATTCATAACAGTGGGCCAGTCAAGCTATCCTAGATGACATCATGGGGTGTGCCTTTTCTTATAGCTATTGTAATTAATGTGAGTAAAACATAGATGCTATTGCATAGAGAGAAAAATCAAAATATGTTCTATTACTTTCCAAATTCCAACTCATTTGGATTTCCTCACAGATGGTGAGAGAGGCAACCACTTCAGTTCTCACTGGTGCTGCTACCAGAAGTACAATGGGCCTGAATTCACACTGCTTGTGCCTTTACACCCGTGTAAAGTGGATCTAAAGCCCTACCATTCTGATTTTATGCTTGCTTTGCACAGGTACATATGGCTACATAAGGGACAAGACAGAGAAGAATCAGACCTTGTGTTGACTTACTAATGTGTTATCTCTAATGTCTAGTTCAGCCCCACTAATAGTGGTGGTAGGGTTTTCCTTTCTTAGGCTATGTCTACACTACCACTTAAGTTATACAGACATATATTGCACAGGGGTGTGAATAAGCCATCCCCCTGAGCAACATAAGTTACACCAATGGTTCCCAACCCTTGGCCCACGGACCACTGTTGGCCCTCAGAAGCTTTCAAAATGGCTACTGCTCCCCTTCTGGTGGCTGCAGAAGGCAGCTGCCTCAGGACCCAGGCAGAGCACATTGCCATGAGGCTGAAAGATGCTTTCAGGCTCCTTGCTGCAGCCAAGGGGAGGAGAGATCAGCGTTCCCCTCCCCTTGGCTGGATCAGGGAGCATGGCAAAGTGCTCTGCCTGGGTCCCTAGGCACTGGAGTCCTTGCTGGAGCCAGAGGGAGGGAACACTGATCCTCTCTTCCCTTGGCTGAAGAAGGGAACCACTGCCTAGGGACTGAGATGGAGCTCATAATTTCCCTGTTGCAGCCGGGTGGATGGGAGATCAGCACTCCCCTCTCCTGCCTCCAGCACAGCAAAGTGCTCTCCCTAAGCACTGTGTCCCTGCTGGAGACAGAGGGAGGGGAGCACTGATCTCCTGTCCCCCTGGCTGCAGAAAGGAGCCACTGCCTAGGGACCCATGAAGAGCACAGGGTTCCCTGCTGCAGCCAAGGCAAAGGGAGATCCTCCTCGCTGAACTCCTTCCTGCTGGCTGCAGTGGGGGGCAATGAAGGGGGCTGCTGGCAGAAACTGGTGGCCCTTCAGGGTTATAAAAATCATATTTGTGGCCCTTGAGCCAAAAAGATTGGGAACCCCTGACTTACACTAATCTATGCACCGATGTGGATAATGCTATGTCGGCAGGAGAGCTCTACTGCTGCCGCTAATTGGGAGTGGATTAATTAAGTTGACTGGAGAGCTCTCTCCCATCAGTTTGGAGCAGCTACACTAGAGACCTTACAGTGGCACAGCTGGCATTGGTGCAGCTGTGCTACTGTAAGCTCTAGTGTAGCCATAGCCTTTGCATTCAGAGTGCTTGATTGTGTTGCCAAGCCAGAGAGCATGTTTGTTCATCTTCCTTGGGCCGTTTCTCAATAAAGAGTCTTTGGTCTGAAGTCACTTACAAGTGTGAAACTTGCATAAAGCAGGATGGAGTTGATGTCTGAATTTATAGAGAATAGGAGCAGCATAAATGTGTTTGAGGCATCTATGAAGGTTGCCTTCAATTTCTCTTCTATTTTATTGTTCCTGAAGTCACGTGCCACTAAAACATTATTTGATGTGCTCTTAGCCATGTCTTTAGTCTAGTAATCTAGAACTTATAGGAGCTGACACAGTGTTCCAAAGATCTCATCTTTGGAAAGAAAAGATCCCTCTTCTCATGCCCCAGATCCATACAGGAAGTTGTTACCCATTTTCTGTATATTTCTATTTCTTGGATTTGACTGTTGATGTGCCTTGAGTTCCCCCTGACTGTCTTGAATTGGCATGAGGCAGAAGATGGTGAAACCACAATATATCACTAAGCAGAGTTTTAAAACACCAGCAGTTTAGAAGATAAGCTCCATTACAGCATCTCTTAAGGGAAAAAAAAACACACACACTCTCCTGAAGAGTGTCTCAAGGATAATCTTCCATATTCCATGCCTACAGATATAGATACAACAGTGACCAGCACAAATTATGCACTAGCGTGGGCGCAATGTGCTTTCCCTACGCTGGGATCTCACAAGAAATGGCATCGTCATAGTTCTTCTACAGGAAAGAATGGCTCGTGTTTCCAAGAATTCTCACTAAGCTACATTAATAGTTCTGGCTTGTCCCATAGCTGCACAATTACCATGTGTCTCCAGTGCAGCAGAAGATGAGTAAAAAGTCTTTTAGAGGAAAAGGCAGGAAGTTTGTGTTTACCTATGACTATATGCACAGTCATGCACATCTGCTCACACTGTCATGTATGTTTTATACCATTGCTATAATATTCAGGCACCTTACACAAATCATCATACCAAAGTGTGTGTATATATATATATATATATGTCTTTGTGGCCTACTCTGGTTTCTTCCCCCCTTCCCAACAGGTCACTGGAAAGCAGGTTTTCTCCCTTATTCTTCTTTCCTTCATGCCTGCCTCTCCCCACCTCTTTCTCTTGGAAGTATGAGATCACATTATATTAACACACCGTAAAATTCCTGTCTGCCTCATTGAAACCAGTTAGGCTCCTTTGACAATGCCAGTCAAAATGCCAATTTGTGGCATCTAGCTTTAAAACAATATCCATTCTCCTACCCACCCGCCTTCCTTTTCAGGCACAAGAAAGCTTCCTGCAATAGCAGAGCTTTTAAGAGAATGGAAACGATCACCAACCAAGAGCTTAGGGCCAAATCCTGAAAGCAGCCTAGGCACCTGTGATTTTTATTCAAGTAGTTAGAAATCAGTGCTAACTACTGTCAGGATGTCTGAAAATCAGTGTTGTAGTCCTGTATTAGTTTTGCATGACCTGAAATTGAAGCCTCCTGGAGTGAGTGCTAAACTGGACAGTGAACCATAGTGCTGCAGTGGGGAGTCTTGGCCAGATTCAGCTCTTATTTATATTGGCAAGGGAGAGTAAATGGCTTCCTTTTAAAATATAGCTGCACACTTGGACAAACTTTGGAACACTGCCTTAAATTTAGCAATGGTGATTGGATTCTGGGTCTGTGCGAGCTTCACAGGTATTAATTGTACCCAGAGTCATTTTCCCCATTGCTAAATAAAGATGCTTGATTCCTTCTTTACTGAAACAACTTGCTTGCACAATACAGCATGGCAAGCAGTAAACATCCTGCAAGCAACTCTGTCCTATTGTGTGCCATGTGATTCACAAAATTAAATAAATAAATAGTATAGTTTTCCATAGCAATGCATTGGGTGCATCACTGATTTCAGTATAATGTGACCGTGGTGATGGCCTGAGGGGGAGCTTAGTGACCAGATTTTCCAAAGAGCAGAGTAGTTCTCTTAGGTCCCTAAGTTTAGTGGCCAGATTTTCAAAAATGCTCATCAATGAGAATTTCTGGGTACTCAGAACTTTAAAAAAATCTGGCCACTTCATTTGGATGCCTAAATGCTAACTGCTCTTTAAAATATAGTCCCCAATTGTTGGTGCTGAACACTTGAAAATCTGCCCTTAGGAATTTTAAATGTGGGGCTTTGGGGGTGAGAATGGGAATGTAGATTGTAATAAAATAGTGGTGGCATGAAGCAGTCTGTTATTTCATGTGTTTTTATTACAGTGATGTTTGTAACAATGTGCTTTTGGGGCCCAATTCAATGTCTACAGAAGTCAATGAACGTCCCTCTATTGATTTCCATAGCACTTGGATCAGGCCCTCTAAACTAACTACATCATAATACTTGGATGAAAGTTTTTTATGTTTTGTTTACAAACTGAAGTAAATAAAATAATTAATCATTTTCCCAGAGATGTATTTTCTTCATACAGTACTACTTTCACAGTATCTTAAACTTAGCACAGTTCAGAGTAAAATGTGAACAAAATATGTATTTAGTACATCAAAAGCAAGTTTTTACTGAATCCCCCCAAAAAAGTAATAAAGCTTTTTATATATAAAACCTGTAAGCCTGTTAAATGAGTTCAGCAAAATAGAATCAGTTCAAATTTGTCTTGGATATTTAAATAAAACCAAATCATTGCTGAAATATAAACATGTAGATAAATCCAAACCTAGTACAATTAAGAAAGGAAAAATGTTTCAGACAGTTCAAGGTAAGGTTGCTACTGTGCAAAAACACCAATGAATAAATCAGCATAGCTTTACTAAAGCTATTGGAGCTATAATGATTTACACCAGTTGCGTGTTTTGTCCTTGGACATAAAGAGTTAAGGGAAAAATAGAAAACCAGGCAATGTACACATAGTTCATACAACTATGTAAATAAATGTGCATATGTTAAATATCACAATGGAATTCTAAGGTGGTAATAATTAGAATAAATAATGTGATGTTCAGCACAACAGTAAATCTGGACAAAATATTTCCACATTTTTGAAGTTTACAAATTATCTTTGAGTGTGGTCACACCTCTTCCATGTTTTCTCCCCAAGAGTATGTTAGTTAATAAATTTACTGAATAGACAGAAATAGCCAATGTTATACATTAAAGGACTAATAGCTGGAAACAAATTTTGAATGAATAAATGTGACTATTGTACTTGTATGAGAAATCTGATTCTAATCCATGCAGGGTAAAGGAACACACCACATGACCAGTATTTTCAATCAAAACTAACCTACATAGTACAAATTAGAAATATCAAACACTCAGACCTAAATGAAAGGACTGATTTTTTTAAAAAATGCTGAGTGTTCACAGCTCACAAGCTCTGAAAAACAATTCAGTTAGGCACCTAAATACGAATTTAAGTCACAAATTTTAGGCAACCCTGTTTGGAAAATGTGGGCTTTAACCTGTCAGCCTCAGTGTTTCCAGTTGTATAATGGGGGTAATGATATTCCCTTTCCTTACAGAGATGTTTTGGGGATTTATTCTTTTAATTGTGCTTTGAGCACAAAAAGTGTTACAAAAGTGCTAAGGGTTATGTGAAAGTGTTAGACAACTCTAATGTTATCCCATTTGCTTGTTAGACGCAAGTAATGGGTAATTGGGTTCCTATTTACTGTCATTAGATAAGAAAGTCAAGTGAGAAATCTATCAATAGAAAAACTGAGTCCTTGTTACTCCAAGAGAATAAAAATGTATAGAGCAAAAGAAGTGAATAATAGGTAATATAAAGCTGTTGTAAACCAATACATCTGTTATGACGTTTCAAACTATGTAATACTCTTTTTTTATAATCATGCTTCCAGCTCAACATTCGGGGACATGTTACTTTGTATAACTGAATGTAGTAAAAACTGGCCCATTAATTGTATCAGAAATTTACAAGCAGACATCCGGTTTTCACAACTAATGTTACCGCTTACAAGACTCTCTGCTGTGGTTGAAAATAGAGTCTCTGGAAAATCCTTGTCTGTAACCCGCCTGACTCCCAGTGCCTCTTATTGTTAATGCTTGCCTGTGTTAATTTAAATTCTGCTGCTGTCATTGCAATATTTACTGTTTGACAGATGAGTTCTTCCTTTGTCATGTGCAAGACCTGTAGTTTACTGCAATGCTACAGTTGCAGCAAATACTAAAAAATTCGGTGTCATAGAAATTAGAGCTCTTTCCTCTTTGCATTTATAAATGTATAGCAGTGCTATAGTGAAGGAGGAGTGCCAACCATCCTCAAACCTCTTCCACAAGAATTCACCTCTGCATTGATATGCCTGCTAGTTATTCTTTCCTTGAGCCTCCTCATCTTCTGATAAGGAAGTGCCTACTCATTTAGGTTCACAACAATGCCAACAGCATACAGAAGTTGGTCCTACTGTTGGCTTTGATCAGGGTC
Organism: Mesoclemmys tuberculata; assembly: GCA_007922155.1. NCBI lineage: Eukaryota > Metazoa > Chordata > Testudines > Chelidae > Mesoclemmys > Mesoclemmys tuberculata. The sequence continues at coordinate 2,093,315 of ML675617.1, read as the reverse complement.
ATTTGGCTAATGTAGTGATGCTTCTCTACTGGCTTCTAAGGTGTGGGAAGAACAAACTCTTTCTGGACATTCAGTTTAGCTCATCTTGCCCCACTTTTAAATAACAGGAAAAATATTTTATCCAGTGTAATCATTTCAGAGTATCTATCTGTTTTATCGGAATAGTACCATGGATCATATTAAGTACTTGTCATGGGATCTTAGTTATAAGTAGCATTTATTTATTATTAATTCACATGAATTGACAAAGAAGATGGCATATATTCAGAGCCTCAAAAACTATGCAGTCAATAGTGAATTAACAATACATGATCTACAGGTCACACACATATAGAATTAGTGAGCACATAAAACTAATACTACAGATTCAATAAAACTCTTCTGCATGGGTCTTGTCTTACCAATGGAGCATCTGGCTATCTGATGCTAAAAGTAGAGAGACTGTGAATTCTGTTGTGCCATTTCTGATGGCTGTGCAAGGGAGTCAAGATGGCACAATCAGCCTTACTCTATTCATACTTCTGTACAGGGGCCAGGCATAACTGCAGTCCTTGCACTCATGGGAAGCAAGAAACATGAACATTGAATGTTGCTGCTAGTGCAAAATTCAGTTTTTCAGAGGCGGTGGAGAGGGGGCAGGCCTATAGCCTTATTCCTTTGTTGTCTCCATTGTCCACTAGATTTAAATCAAACTTTACATAGGTAGGGAGGAGCTCCAGGAAGAATTGTACCTGCATTATGTATAATGCCTTCAGTAGCTCGTACTGGAACATCTTCACGTCTCCCCATTTTACCACCTCTACCTTTCTAAAGGCACAGTTTAGTCCTTTATGTGCTTTTAATACGTATTTTGCAATAATTTCATTGCATTGGGTATGAATTTAGAAATCAATTCCTTCAGTCTCTGGAGTGCAAATGAACTCTATTTTTTCATGGCACCTCAGTAAACCTTTCAGTAAATAGTACATTCTACAGCTAATGAGCAAAGGAAGCCTTTACACAGAGCAGAGCTTTTGCCAATCTTTTCAAATTTCTAACAAAAGGGGAAATAATTCTCCGGCCCCTCGATGCAATGCCTGAAATGATTCAATACAAACAGAGATGATAGGTAAGAGAGGGACCAGTGTGGCAGATGGGTCACGCTGCGTCAGGAACAGTAGAATAAATGGCAGTGTAACACACTGGGTCAATAAGGTGCAAAGCATATAATTCTGACATGGTCAGTTGAGCATCTGAATCAGTATGGCTGAGAAAAATTAGCTGGATTGTAAAATATTAGTTCCAAAGAGACTGGCAGCAATCAGAAAAAGCACAGCCAATGATCAACTTTCCTTCATAACTAAAAGGATCCAGACCTTTCTCACAGAGCAGCAAGCCATCCCCCATGCCAGAACCGGGAGGGGAGGGAGGGGTCTTCTTGTGTATTTTTGTCAAGAAAGAACCAAAGGAAACTCCTGTTTTTATACCTGTGATTCCCATAAAATCGTTGGGGCTGGGTCCTTGGCTAGTGTCAACGGGCATTCACGATTCTAGTGGAGTTGGACACATTGATACTAGGTGAGGTTCTGGCCCAGGACGTGTTTTCCAGGCTTTAGAGGATTGCAGTACACTGCCATTTTTCAGTAGTAACCTCTTCAAATTTGTGAGCCTGACATGATTAAACTACTTTATAAAAGAGATAAATGAGGTGTTTTTCCAATTAGCCAAAATAATTTCTTTAACTTATTGTTACTAGGATATCTATCATTTTGTGGGAGAGGATGGATGGAAAAGGCTCTTCGTTTGTTTAAAAAATGCTTTATTGGGCGGGAGATCATGTTAATTAAAATTTCAGATGATATTGAATTGGGAAGTGCTGTAGACACCAGGAGAACAGAGAAATAATAGGAGATAATAGCTAGAGAGTTTAGAAATATGGATGAGAAATGCAAAATGAGAATCAACCACACTGATACCAGTTGGGGAAAATAATCCTGGATACAGATACTCATTGAGAGAGCGAAAACTGAGATGCGGTAATGATGAAAGAGACCCGAAGGTGATTCTGGACAACAAATTAGACATGAACTAGCAACAGGATATAGATACAAAAATAGCCACAAAAATGTTGGGCTGTACATGCACAGACCCATGACAACAAAGAGCAAGGAGATTAGACAGTAAAATTCATCCCCTGTTCAGAGAGTTAGCACAAGGCCTATGCGTCACATCAGCGCAACTTAAACCCTCAAAATAGGATTTATGTGGGACTTATATGGTGCATAGACGTGTGCTCGCACAGGGGATGAATTTCATTGAGTGATTGATGGGAAAAGAGCTTAATGTCCTATGTTGTGGCAGACAGCAGCAACTTTCCTAATTATTGCATTCAGTTCACCCATTGTGAGTTTTCTATGAGTAGAGAAATAATTAAGAAAAATAGTGCCCTAAAGCACTGTTCTGTTTTTAAATGTATTCCGTTCATACTTCATTCTTAGAGAAGAGCAATCATTTCTCTTTGTACTCTGAGGAAGCTCTTTTTTATCCTTTCCCCGCCTGCTTGCAGTCTTTAGAAAAGAAATTTTAGCATGCTGATCTGGAAGTCATCTCAGCATTAGAGTAGTGCAATCACAGATGTTAACCCATCACAGAAACCACACTGGGGCAGACATGCATTGATCTCAATGGGAAGACTTGGATGTGCAAGGAATGCAGGATTGGTCCCTTTATATTGATTTATTCGCTGCACCCTAGGAAAAAAAACAAAATCAAATTACAATTTGGCTTAAAGGAGAACACAATGTGATCTCTACACTTTTTTGTCTTTATTATAGTTGTAAAAAATGAAGGGACATATTAAAAATCCTTACACTCATTGGTGAGCACTCAGAGCCAGATCCAAACCCCACTGAAGTCAATGTAAGTCTTTCCAGTGCCATCAGTGGGCTTTGGATCAGGCCCCAAAGTCCAGTTCAATAAAGCACTTGAGCACACATTTAACTTTAAACACAAGCTTGAGTCCCATTAAACATGCTTAAGTGGTTTTTTGAATTAGGATGATCTGCTGAATTGGGATCTTATTCACATAAATTGCCCCATTAATATCAGTGGTAAGTCCTTGTTTACTAGTCCCAATGTGTAAAGAGTTCACAATCCAGCCTTAAATAAAAACCTGTCCCATGCTTTGGAAAATATGTCCATAGCCAGTTCATTCATATGAAAATATGACTAGAGATTGGCAAACTGGTTTGGACAAAATAAGTAATCCAAACTTTGCCCAGAACTGGAACCAAGCCCTTTCTGAGGTTTGCAGAATTGCAGATTATGTGTTTAAAGAAATAATAATATATATTTTCCATTTTTGGTCACCTTTGCCTTAAGGCTCTCATAGCCTAAATATCAGGGTCTGTTCTAGTGAGCTTTCCAAGCCATTTAGCAGAGCCAAGGCATTGAGCAAAGGTCTAGATATGTATTCTTTCCGTGGTTATCTGTACAACATTGAAAGGCTGAACTCTTAGATATTTCACTCTCACTAAATCTGATCCAGTTAATGTTCTGGCTTTTATAAGAGCCTGTGTCAAGCTTTAACTTATCCACCTATTTTTCCCCCCATGTTTGTTTGTTTTTTAAACGGACTAAACTTTGGCCCCAGTTATACCAGTGTAAATCTAGAGCAACTCCACTGAAATTAGTGCAGTTACTTTGGATTTACATTTGTGTAACAAAGCAGAATTTAGACCAATATGTTTCCTTGTCTCAGGCTCCAGTTTGCATTTATACTTCCCCATCATCTCTCTCTCACACACATGCACAACTAATTTGCTTTATTCTTTTGATTCTAGGAATGAGAGTGTCAACTTCATATAATCTGAATAAGAGACATGCTGCTTAGTGCTAATTTAAATGAGGTGACACAGTACTTGGGAAAACCATGAGCCTTGGAGCATAAGTAAAATGCAAAATACAGCCTTTGTTTTTTAAATGAGTTTTGATTACTTTGCATAAGGACATAGCCTTTGCAAGTGCAGTACAGTAAGTACATTACATAATGGCAATAAAATTTAGTTCCTTGTTTTTATGTTACTTTTGTGGCAAGTATATCCAGAATCTCAACTATACAGAAGCCTCTTTATGCACAAGAAAGAAATGTGGGATCAGAGACCAGTTTAAATGGCTTTCTCAAATGTTTAAACCATAAAGCCTGCATGTTCAAGTGTGCACAAGAGCCAACTTTGGGTGCAAGAGTAAATGCAGGATTTTATAAAGGTATAATAAATATGTGTGAATTGCAGTAGTATTTACATATACAGTTAGGGCGAAATCCAGATCACTCCAGCGTATATTTTTATGCCCTATGAAGAAGGCCTGTACAAAGCATATTCACTATTAAAGTCCGTCTTAAATGACATTTTGAGGGCAGCATATATACTTGGTACTGGCCCTCTGCACAGGGCAGGGGGAAGTGGAAGCCGTGGGGACTCCATCCTGATAATCTGTTCTGTTTAGGTTTTTTACCAGCCCCATCGCTGCCATTTCTGAGCATCAAATAGCAAGGCAAAGCAGTAACAACAGCTTGATGAAGATGGGAAAGAGCTGTTGAGTTCTGTTCTAAGTGCAACAAATTTGGCTGCAGATCGTGAGATGCAAAAATCTTTGACTGTTACCAACAGGGGAGTCTAATTTAACCGTAACCCAGAATTCTGGACAAACTCCACAAAGCCCAACATTTGGGCTATGGAAAACAGCACATGGTCTCTTATTACAGGATTCAGAATCTTTCAGGCACAAGAAACATTCATTCCTCTAATCTCCCTTAAGATCTCCCAATATCACAGGGCCATATTCTGCTCTTATTTACATTGGTACCAGCCAATGGATTACAAGGATGTAACTGAGAACAGAACTTTGTTTCTTTCACATAAGCTTTCCACTCTGGTAGTCTGTTTTATCTGCTGGAAGGATTCCCCGGGGGCTTAATTCTATTGCTGCATGGCCCAGGAGAATTCACTGAAAGTAAAATAATCAGATGCCTAGTGAATTAATCCTGTCTAAACTTTCCAAAGCAGTCACTCACTCACTAGTTCTCTCCAGCTGCTACTTCTGTCTTCCATTGTGACAGCACTCACTCAGGAATCTTCCCTTGCTCACAGTCTTGTATCCTTCTTATCGCTGCTCTATGCAGAGTTGAACGCTGCCACTGTTGAGTATCCTCATAGTTTCATGTGCATAAATTTACAACTTTCTGCAAAGGACAGTTTATAAATGCAGACTAGCCTCATAGATTAAACCTTTGCAACACTAACAAACAGGCCTCACCAGCATTACCTGCCAACCCTTATACTCCATATCTGACTGTATCAAGTTGTTAGTATGGGAGTGACAGAGCTAATATCTGTGTTAAGCCTCTGCACTTGCCCAGTGTGAACATTAGCCTGATCAAGGCCCATTGAAGCCTTGATCCCCCCTTAACTTCAGAGAGTTTGGGATTTGGCCCTATGGGTGCTGGGCACTCAGCTACCATAGACTTCAACTAGAATTGCAGGTGGTCAACACTGTTGAAGATTAGGCCCTATGTTCCCAGAAACCTGAGCAAATTTCTGTCCTGATCCTGCAAACACTTATACATGTGAGTAATTTTACTCACATGAGTGGTCCAAGTGGATTAAATCAGACTACTCATCTGAGTCAAATTAGTCACGTGCATAAGTGTTTGCAGGACTAGGTCCTTAGTGTGACTCGGATGTTGTTCAGTTAATAAGTGAACAAAGCCTTTTCTTCTACCAACCTGCCTCCTGAGTACTTTCTAAACATTACCTGAGTTATAGATTTAAAGCCAGCAATATTGGAAGAGGTCAGAAGCACATTTCCAGTGCTCCAGACTGATAACTGTTATAGATATTGCTACAGTGTGTTTTTATTGCACATTAGCTTTAATAAGATATTATTGGTTTGTGAATACTGTTTTTCCACAGTCTGCTACAACGTATTTTTATTTGCCTCTCGGTTTTAATATGATTTTATTGGTTGGTAAATACACTTTTCCAAGTCTTCCCTTGACACTTTGTATATACTAGTATGCTTGCATGTTAGGATTACTTGACTTAAAATCAAGGTTAAAGTGATCGCAGTAGGGTTTTGCAAAATGAATGGTAATTCAAAACATCTGAGAGGATGCTCTTGATATTATATAAACAAACACTGTACATTCTTAGTTCTTTATATATCACTTATTCTTTACTCACATTGTCCTTTAGATCACTTCAATACAGTGTTGGGCCAAAATCAAAACCATTTATCTAACACACACACACACACACACTTTTTGAGCGTTTAGATAAAGTGTTTCCCAGCTCTGAACCAATTCTGATATTTGTTTTAGTTTGGCAAAATCGCCTCTGCAACTGACAGTTGTGCTAAACCAAAAAACATTATTCTTTCTTTGAAACATAGGGGCTCTAACTGGATGAGTGTGTCCACATTTCTTCTCTTCCATCCTCAAATCTTTGTCACATGACATGATATTGGACTCAGAGTCAGCATACCTGTTTTTGGCTTTATAAAGCAATAGCCTATTGATGTTTTGTAAAACTAAATTAAAATCACCCTCAAGTTTCCCCAGGCCTATTTTAATATAATTTCTACAGATCCTATTCCTGCCACTTCCGTTCCTTTCCCCTTCCTACATTTTCTCCCCTTTTGAACGGTACTAATCTGGCTCTCCTCTCCACCTCCATGTTGCTGTCATCTACCACCCACCAATCTCCTCCCCATCACCCTTCCTCTCTGATTTCAGCTTCTGACTCTCTCCTTCTCATAACTTCCCATGATCTTTCATGGTGACTTCAGCTTGACCAGTCTGGTCCTTCAGCTGCACATCTCCTCACCATCCCTTCCTCATTTGACCTGCAATCCTGGCTCAACTCTCCCACTCACCTACAGGGCTCTTCACTTCACTTGGTCTTCACCAAGCAATATTCTCTCATTCTCTAATTTCTCCATTGCTGGATACCCCTTCTATAACCATCACCTGGTCTCTTTTGACATGACCCATCTGCCCCCTCCCTCTCACCTGCCACCTAACCCTTCCATGACTTCCAGTCCCTCAGTGCTGATGACCTCTCTCCTACTGTCAGTCCTCTCCTCCAGGCCCTTTCTTCCATTTATATTCATAGATTTTAAGGCCAGAAAGGGCCATTATATCATGTAGTGGGCCTGTTTTACACAGGCCAATACATTTGTATCAAGTTAGACCTTGTACTGAGCCAGTAACTTGAGTATTGACTACAGTATATCTTTCAGAAAGACATCCAGTCTCGGTTTGAAAGCATCAAGAGGTGGAGACTCCATCACTTTCCTTAGTAGGTGGTTCCAGTGGTTATTCACCCTCATGGTTAAAAAATTGTGCCTTAATTCTAATTTGAATTTGTCTGGCTCCAGTTTCCAGCTACTGATTCTTGTTATGCCTTTTTTTGCTAGATTGAAGAGCCCGTTACCACCTGGTATTTTCTCCCAGTGAAGGTACTTAGACACTATAATCAAGTCACTTCTCAGTCTTCTTTTTTTAATAAATCAACTGGATAGAACTCTTTAAATCTCTCCCTCTCAGGCACTTTTTCAAGCCCAAGAATCGTTTTTGTGGCTCTTTACTGCACAGTCTCCAATTTTTGAACATTTTTTAAAAATGTGGACACCAGAACTGTGTGCAGTATCACTCTCACCAATACTGCATACAGAACTAAATCACCTCCCTAATCATAGTCTCTACTTTTCTGTTTATACATCCAAGGATTGCATTAGTCCCTTTTGCCACAGCTTCACACTGAGAGCTAATGCTGAAGTTTGTTTTGTCCATCATTGCCTCTAAATTGTTTTCAGAGTCAGTGCTTTCCAGGATGCAGTCCCCCATTCTGCAGGTATGCCTGCATTCCTTGTTCCTAGATGTAAGACCTTTTATTTGGCTGTATAAAATATATATTTTGTTTTAATGGGCCCTTTTCCCAAGCAGTCCAGACCAGTCTGCCCTGACCCATCATTATTTACCACTCTGCCAAACTTTGTGTCATCCACAAATGTTATCTGCCATGATTTTGTATTCACTTCCAGATTTTTGATAAAAAAATATTGAACAGCATTGATCCTAGTCCCTAGTATTTGCAGAACCCCACTAGAAACATCCTCGTTTGATGCCTGTTCCCCATTGACAGCTACTTTTTTAGATCTGTCAGTTGGCCAGTTCTTAATCTGTTTAACATTAGCTTTGCTGGTATTGTAAAGAGATAACTTTTTAATAAGAATGTCGTGTGGTACTAAATCAAAAGTCTTGCATAATACTAAGTACGTGACATCTGTGCAGTTACTTTTATCAGCCAAACTAGTAATCTCATCAAATAATTAAATCAGGTTTGTTTGACAAGACCTATTTTCCATAAAACAATGTCGGACTGGCATTAATTATATTCCCATCCTTCACCACTTTATTAATTGAATCCAGTATCAGTTTTTTCCATTATTTTGCCTGGGATTGATGTCAAGCTAATCTCCTATAATTACCTGAGTCATTCCCCTTGACTTTTTTGACTACTGGCACATTCGCACATTTCCAGTCTTTTGGAATTTCCCTGGTATTTTAAGATTTATTAAAAATTAACATCAGTTAACCAAAGATCTTCTCATCCAGCTGTTTTCATGATCATGGATGCAAGTTATCCATGTATCATGATTTAAAAATAAATATGCCTACTGTTTAACATTCTCTTAGTTAATAATGGACTGAAAACTGCTTCATCATCCACATGCAATAAAAGCACATCATTCCGCTTCTTTCCAACTATAGAACAGAAATATTTATAGAATTTTTTTGTGTCATTAACAATTTTACCTTTTCCATCTAATAATGGACCTATATCATTACTGGGAAATTTTTGTTCCTAAGATACTTTTAAAAAACTGTCTTGTACTTAGCCCTCACAGCCATGGATATTTTTCTGATGTTTTTAGCCCCCTTTATCAATTTCCTACATGTCATAACTTGTCATTTATATTGATTGTTATCTAAGATCCCCTTTTTTCCCCATTTGTTATATTTCTAATTGATACTCCATTCCCATCACCTCCTTTACCCTTCATACCCTTTCTGTCTTCTCTGGTTCTTTCCTCTCACAAACATGTGTTAGTCTCTTCTATGTTAGATCAGCAGTGGCGTCCTGGTCTGTAACTGTCAGGGACTACCACAATGCAAATAAATAGTAATAATAATCAGCCATTTGCTAGTTTTAAAATAAGAAACTGAGATGCTTTGCAGGTTTGAACCTTTAGCTACTTAAAGGGATATATTGCATAAGCCGTTCAGGGCAGGGACTTCATCTCTAAAGCATCTAACAAATTTTGCATGCTAAAAAGTAATATAATAATAAAGTAGGACATGCACACACCCATGTAGAATGTGGTGGGACTATCATTGAAGTCAGTGGGAAAACTGCCATTGACTTGAATGCTACTGAATTGAAGTCCATAGTCATTTTGCGATGAGGCAACATGTTACCTTAAATAATTGCCTGAAGACATTTTTTTAAAAAATCCTTCCTAACAATGATTTTATAATTTTTTTTCTTTTTCATCTGATTTGAGATAGCTATGTAATTTTATGAGGAATAATGTCTCGTTGTTCTTTGCTCTTTCCTAGATAGAGAAGTATGATCTAATTCAATAAGCCTCTTCTGTGTACATTTCTTCTGATCTGTGAAAAAGTTAACTTAATTCCCAATTAACTGCTCCGATAAATACTATACTTACATTTTAACACTACAAGAGTACAACTAGCACTAATCCTTTCAATGGAAACCACTGCAGGAAAGGAATATATGAATGCCACTGCATGTCAATGTTAAGATTCCTTTGATAAAGTCATTTCTTCCATCTGATTTTTAGTTTCATTCTGTGTGAATAATTATTTATTCAAATATATTTATATGAGGTCTAATAAGATGGACAGCCTCATGCAAATGAAAGCTCTGATGAAAGTAGTAGTTACATGTGCTGGATATCTGAAATGAATACAAATAAATAAGTACCATACTTCTTTTAACACATAGAAGTATTTGAAGTTATATTTACCCAGATGCTTTGGAGTGGATGTTTCTTATTTTGTGCAGTGGTTGTGCAATGTATTTTATGCTGACAGCTCTGGAGACTGAAATCAGGTGACGACAAGGAATGCAACTAAGACAGAATCCTGTACAAAAGGTGCTAGTGAAGAAGTTCTCTATGCTTTTTCCTATCCTCCTCCCATACAATGCACCTGCACATTGGCTGGCCAAAACCTAGTTCTGTTATAAGAAGAGTAGAAATAGTAAAACAATAAGCCTTAATTTTTACCACTGCCTATCATGCTGACTAATATTGCCTCATTCTTTCTGTATGTTCCTCCTGCCCCCTCATCTGTATCCATCTGTCTCTTTGTAAGCTTTTTAGGACACGTACCATCGTTTAGTTCTGTGTTTGTACAGCACTTAGCACAATGAGATCCAGGTCCACGATTGGGGGTCTTAGGCACTATATTAATACTGTTAATAATGATCAAAACGAAGTTTGGGAGTTTAAAATGTTTCCACACCAAAAAGCTCTGTTAATGCTAATTTGAAGTAGAGAGTTTAAACACAGGGTTTGCAGCAAATTGTTAATTAGGGACATTTTGTCATTGACTTCAATGGGATTAGGGTCAGCCCTCTTGAGGTGTCCACATACAAGTCTTCAGTCTAATAGACACCTCTCTCTTTTGTTACAATATCCATAACACACTTCTGCTTGTTCTCCTAACCCACACTCCTGCAACTCCCTGGTCACCATCCAAATATAAGATAGAGACTCCATCCAGCTATCTCCCCTCCTGATAAAAACAAGTGACTAAGGGGCACCATTTAGGGAAGGTGGGGGGGGCAGAAGCCCCCCCTAATTTTCATAGCAGCAGCTGAGAGCCAGGCTGCTTGCTTCTCTCCCCCATCCTGTTCCTGGCCTATTCTTTTCTCAGCCAATAAGAATGCTGAGGTGTATGTACCTGGCAGAGCCATTAGCAGGGCTGGGAGCCTCTACAGCACTTTGTCATTCCTGAAACAAACACGCTCAGCTGGTGGGAGGAAGGAAGCTCTCAAGCTCTGGGCTTAGTTCGGAAGATGCTGGCTGCAGATTTCACACAATCTGTCCTTCACCTTCACAGGTCAGCATGTTAAAAAGGCAGGAGCAAGCTCCTTGTGACCCCAAAAACACATATGGCTGCTCAGACGGAGGAGGTGGCTGCTGCCCCAGGCATATTCAAGGAATAATAACCCGCACAGAGGGCCCAGCTTTGGAAGTTTCAGGGTGCAAAAGCAGCACTGAAGAATGAGTGACCACCTGGGATCTGTCCCTGCTGTGAAGAAACAAGCATGTCCTGTCAAGCCACAAATATCATTGAAATTACACTTAAAACTTTCCCTTTCTTCCTCCAACTTTCTAACTTTTTAGTGAATGGCAGTACTCAACCGTGGCTGTTTATTCTGCCATTTAATCCCACTCATCTGTGAGAATCTTTCCTTTGCCTACAACGGGCATTGGGTCAGGTTACCAGGTAGGTTCACATAGGCTGTTACACACAAATGCTATGAATGCCTGGATCTTACCAAATATCCCCAGGGTTGCACTTTTCTAGGACCTTTTTCCCAGAATACCCTTTGAGGAGCTGCTGGTCCTTTATAAGTACAGATACAAGCAACTGCTACCCTCAAGCAGCTATTTTGTAGCTGTGTGTCTCCTGTGCGGTATGTCCTTCTCTTCCAACCGGTAAGTAATCTTAGCTCCTCTTGTACTTATTCTTTAATATTTTTGAGGGGGGCAGAATCTCAGTGAGTTTCACTGAAGTGATGTGTACTCCCTCAAATCCTTACAGCAGCACACTAGAAACCTCCTTCCACATTAATCCTTTGTATTTATCATAACTATTTGTATAAAATCTTCAGTGCGCATAAACCCAAGCCAATCTGAACAATTTGTAAGATTTGGCTGCCAAAACTTGTTCATTATAGATCCATGCTGCTAAGATCCATCATTTAATTACACTCTAAATAGTGAAACTTAAGAGTTTGGTTTTTTTTAAAACTTCAGTATCTCAGCTACTTTTGAGCCATTATTAATTTCACCCCCTCCTTCATTTGTTAATTAACACACACACTTCTCTCTAATACTACATTTCCCCTTGACTAACTTTTAAATGTTCATCTTGACCCCTGTGGTTTAGCATCAGCTCATTTATGTTAGTGTGAAAGATCAAGTAACAATATATAATCTGAAAATTCCTTTCATGATGGATTAGAAAGATCTCCAAAAATACCATGCCCAAGAATAATTTAATATTTCTTATTATAATAATTCTGCCATTTAATCCCACTCATCTGTGAGAATCTTTCCTTTGCTTACAATGGGCTTTGTGGCAGGTTACCAGGTAGGTTCACATAGGCTGTTACACACAAATGCTATGAATGCCTTGATCTTAGCAAATCTCCCCAGGGTTTCACTTTTCTAGGACCTTTTCCCCAGAATACCCTTTGAGGAGCTGCTGGTCCTTTATCAGTGCAGATACAAGATCATGCAGTCACTGTGCTGGCCCTGTATATGATGGAAACCACTACAAGCCAGGAGGTGCTGAACCCCCAGCCCCAGCACTTAGTTCCAGTATCTATTACTTAAAAAAAAAAAAAAAAAGTTTCCAAGATCTTTTTTAAAAGGCTACATATCTGACTGAAAATAGTTCTTAGACCAAGATTCCTTTTGCCGTGTTTGAAAGCCGAACATTGGAGCACTCACTAGAACACTGAAAGTGAAATGAATTAAAAGTTGCAGACTGATTTTTTTTCATTGTCTACACTTAGGGAAATGCAGACGGTAAAGGACAACTTTAGTTACCAACTGCATTCAATTTTTTAAATTCTTTCATTTGAGGTGGCCTAAATCAGTGTGGTCATTATTATCCAGATAGTCAGAATTGGAATTGGGAATATTTTGCCATATTATCTCCTGAATGTTCTAAATTTACAAATAAACTTAAAATATGGCTTTAATTGGTGTTTGTGTGTATATGTGTGTGTGTGTATATATATATATATATATACATATAGGAATTAGATACAGTGTTCCTGTCAGCTAATTGCTAAATTATTACCTGCAAAAAAACTAGAGAGTTTTCAGGTGCTTAAGTAGCCCCTGGAATCATGGTTAAAGTTGCCCCACACTACCAAAATCTGAAATGGTGCCCCTGAAGTGACTATTTCCAACTGTCATCAAACTCCCACACCTACCGAACTAGTAAAGGCGACATCTTTTTTTCAGCTTTTCACAGGTTTGTTAGACATTCCCCTCTGAGCCTAATCCATCCTTCCTCTCTCAATCCTTCCAATGCAAATAAGAGACACCCCCTCCACCTATACACACGTGCAACTAACCCCAATATTCTAAACAAGTCTGGGAGGGTGGGATGAGTTTATACTATGTAACAAAGAAATAATATATTGTACAGTGTTCATGACTGCAGTATCTACCCAGTCCTGAAGTCCTATCTACTGTAAATCAAGGAAAACATCAGCCGGAACAGCCTTCCATCTTGCCAATCAGTTGATCACTACATCTTCAGTCTTTTGTTTGAAAAGGCAGATTATTGGAGGAATGAAAGCTATTTCAGAGGTACTGCAATGCTGGTTCTGGAAATATAAGTTACTTCAGTGAATATTTTTCCCCAAAATGAAATGCACTGAAATAACTCAATTTTAAGGAAAATCAGTGCATGCATGAATAAAAGCAATGATTTTGGTTCTTTTACTGTTTACAACAGTGAGTTATAAATAATGCCATGGTATTTTTGTACCATTGTTTCACTTTTTTCAACGAGGGCTATTTTTCTTGAATATGGATCAAATATCAACAAGAAAAAAAGGAATGATCAATTTCAAACTGTATAAATAGAAAAGGCTGAGAGCATAACAATAGGTCTGCCTCTGTTTCCAGAGAACTGAGCCAAAACGTTAAACTTAGATACAAATAAAAATTGATGATAGATCTCAAAACTTATCCTTAATTGCTTTGAAAGTAGGTGTTAGTTCTTTTTTCCTGGAAGTAATTCAATGTGACTGCTTCAGCATATGGTGATTTGAAACTGAAGAAAAGTTTCATTAGCATCAGGACATCTACTTGTGCTTAAATTCCATAAGTCTTTCTGGTCTGACAGAAGAAAATGACATGCTCTTTGGTTACAAGAATAGATGACTAATTGAGTTCTCTCTGAAAATGACTGCAAGCTTCTGTGAGATTAGATTTTTTTTTAAGTTTTGAATTATTTCCAGTTCCAATGCAGTCTAAAAGTTAGATCAAGAAAACTGAACCAAGTAGAGCAGAACAGTCCCTTAAGAATACCTAGTGTGCCCCAGAAAATTTGTTTGTATATCAGATTGCAACACATTTCATACTGATTCAGGGCTCAATGCCACATACTTCTCATAAAGCAAACCAAATTGTGAAAATCAAAAATTGCCAAGGTTGGCTAGTACTGCAGCTCAGCATCTGGGAGGCTGTATAAAAGCTCACCCAGCACTAGTCTAAATGAAAGTATCCAACGGAAAGAATGGCTTTTATTTCGTAATTATGTAAACTGTCAGCAAACTGAAGGCTTTTACAGTAGCAAGACTTGTAAATTGGAAATTCCTACAATTTCACTCATTAGAAAACTGTAGGAAGCACAGTAAGTGTTTGCTCCTTACGATCTAAAACAAAATTAGAAAAAGGAGGGAAGTGTTTTGTGAGATTATAGTCCAATTCTTCCATTAAATTCAATGGAAGCTTTGCCTCATCAAGGACTACAGCAGTGGGACATTCATAGATAGATAGAGATAGAGAGGAAACGACCCAAATTTGTTCCATTTAATTAAAGGAAATTTTGCCATTGACTTTTCAGGGAATAGAATTGATCCTTAAGTTTGTAACAGAAAAATAATAGCATAGCCTTCAGTACAGAGTAAAACATTTCAGTTTTATTTGCTGCTTTTTTTTTTTTAATAAAAACACAAAAACATACTGCCTAAGTTGCAATTTTAAATTTCAGCTCTTAGTAGAGAGTGCTGCAGGGATATGACACCCCAGCTGCTGGAAACATTGGCCTCAGTTAAGTTGATATGTTAGATTCCTTTATGTTCAGTTAAACGCTCAGACTCACACTAATTATACCTAAGGGGGTCTAAGTTGGTATTGCTTACATGCTGCACAACTGGAGGAATATGTAAGAAGGTTTACAATTAGCTTAAATTTAGTGGCTGGCTGAATGACAAAGGCTAAAGAAGAACAATGGCAACTCTTCTGCCTAATGCCAGTACCCGCAGGGTCTGTCCCCCATCCCTAACAACCCTCATTGGTTGCTCCAAGCTCCTTCTCTCCACAGCGGTAGGCTCTCCCACTTACTCCAACAATGCCTCTTCCCATTGCAGCATTCACAGCTACTCCCAACAATTTGGCCAATCCCGTAGAGCATTCTCAGGTTCACACCAGAAACCTCTAAGACAACCTGCTGCTCTGAAATCTCCCCTACCCTAATTACAGTTGGGTCCCACCAAGCTACCTTTAGCTATCTGCCCCTATATGTCACAATTTCTTAGCGAGGAAGAGAATAAGCTCCCATTTCCAATGCTTGGGGAAACCCACCCTGCAAGGGGAATCAATGACTTTTCAGAGAGCTGCCTGAAGCTGCACATTCTACAACTCTTGTATTTGGCTCTGGGAGAGCCCACACAAAGTTTCAGAAAATCCAGGACTCCTGCCAAAAGCCAAAGGCCTGCTTCCTTTTTTACTTACATTTTCAAAATAAAAGTACATGTGACATTTCAGATCACTTATAATTGTAAACAGCAGAAGAAGAGCGATCACTTCTGAAACCCTACTACTTTTGGTTGACATTGAAGGAGTGAGTCAATTTATGAGTGTAATTTATATGACTATTTTGCCCAGGAGATACAAGCTTTCGAACTACTCAGAGCTCTTTTTCAGGTTTGAGAAAGGTACTGCGAGCGTCACAGCTAAAAAAAGCTTGAAAGCTTGTCTTCGCAACAGAAGTTGGTCAACAAAAAATATTACCTCACCCACTTTGTCTCTCTAATAGCCTGGGACCAACACAGGTACATATTCTGCCCAAGAAGAGTTCAATACAGGGTGTCAAGAGGGCTAATGTGTTCTAACGTCTCCCAATTCTCCCATAAGATTCCTACCAAAGCACTTAATTTAATGCAGAAGTAAAATGAGGTTTGGATTTGATTTGATTTATTTTTTGGTCCCCTAAAATGAGTTTTAAAGACAAATCTCTAGGTAACTGCCTGATTGCAAAACATAAAACCAATGTAGTGTATTTGTTAATGGCTAAGGATATACAAAAATATTTCATCAAATAGGCTAAAATTAACATTGCATGTTACTAACTCTTCGCGTGATATAAAATTTATATTGGTAGATGTTATGAAAAGTTAGATTTTTTTTTCTCATAGAGGATATACTGTAAATTGTGAATCTAATTTAAGAAAGAAAAGCTTTTATAAACAACAATGTGACTATGCACGTTTCAAAATTCAATTAAGGCAAAAAGAAAAAACGTTACACAAGGGGGTCTCTACTACAACAGATGGGGAAAATGTTCAGGACAGTTTATGGCACATTAGACATGATGCAAGAGTTGCCATCACTCTCTTTAGAACATATTGAAAATGTAGCCTCTTGATTATGTGGGGAAATGTTTTTCGTTCAATGGCAGGAAAACAAAACAAAAAACTTAATTTGGTTTAAATTTAAAGTACTGAGGTACTTCTATGCCTCAAGAGATTAGTAACTGTGCTTTTAACTTCTAAATCAGATGTTTCAATCTGGCTTATGTCCATGGTGCCTGAAAGTTATTACCATGTGATACCCAGTCCCGCATTTCTTGGCACACAAAACACCCACTGAAGTCAATGGTAGTTTTGGATACACAAAAAAATTGACAATAAATCTCTTACTTACTATTTGGTGGCTTTTGTGAAGTGAAAGTTCCTACTAGACAGTTTTGGGGGGGAAAATAAATAGCAGCACCACAGCTACTACTGGACCTTTGTTTGGTGTCTCAACAGAGCGGCAAGCAGTGAATGGGCACCTACTACTCATCTCTCCACATCAGGATGGTGCACATTGGCAAGGTGATGTGAGGAAGCTTACCCTTTCATCCTCTGTTTCTATAGCTGTTCTCTGGAGTAATGGAAGTATTCGTGTGATGTCAAATCTGGCATCTTTTATGAATTCTGCAGACGTTTTTAAAAAAAATAGATTGAAACTATTGTACTGAAGGAAATGAGCACAAAAGACACTACTATTAAAACCTTCAGAAAGGTGTATTAGCTATAGGCTGAAAGCAGCTAATTAAAGAGATGCTCACCTGCAATGGACAGGCAGGGCTTCTACAAAAGACAGGAAATTGGAAGCAGAAGTGGCAGCAAGAAGAAATCTGCAGTTACCCCTGGGGGCTGCAGAGATGAGTTGCTTAAAGTTACTCCCTGGAAGGAGGAAGTGAAGAGCCTGGCAAACCCAGAAGAGTGGAGAAGGCCAGGAGGTACAGAAGTGGCTCAGGGAAAGGCTTCAAGGTGCAGGGAATGGAACTTGGCTGCTGTGTAGAGGGTCCCTGAGCTGGAACCTGGAGTACAGGGTTGGCCTGGGATCCCCTGCCTGCCATTGTGGCAGTGACGAGGAAGACTGCCTGAGACTGCTGGATACGCCTCTCCCTGTCTGCTCTCTCCAGAAAGGGAATCCACAATGGTGACCTGGCCAGAAGGCTGAATCACAAAGAGGACGCTGTGGTTCCTGGAGCAAGGGAAGGGCTGCAGAGGAGAAACTGATGGTGTAATCCAGCGGTGAGTAGAGCAAACTTATCACACATACACCGTATAAAAAGACAGATGAAATTATGTATTGTGAGTTTGACCACTTAGTAATGAAAGCTCATTGCCAGAAAAAATAATAATTTAGCATCCACTCTGCTCATTCATTTTTGGTTTTGAGCATTATTTGCTATATTCCAGCTTTCTATGTAAAATGATGTAGAAAGTTTGGACTCTCCATCAAATATCTGCATTTTCTGAGTTCCTGGAGGTCCTTCCTGGACAGCTGTGGCCAGCAGTAGTTTAGAATGGTTAGGTAGTACAACTTCCAGATCATTTTATTCATAATGATCTGAAGATATGAACTCCCTGAACCTTTCCACTCTCAGCTGCCTACATAGTATCCAATGCTACAGGCACCTCCTAGATTTAGAATCATAGAATATTAGAGTTGGAAGGGACCTACTGGAAGAACTGGAAGGGTCAGTAGGTCATCTAGTCCAACCCCCTGCTCAAAGCAGGACTAACCTCAGCTAAATAATCCCAGCGAGGGTTTTGGTAAACCGCAGTTTAAAAACCTCTAAAGATGGAGATGCCACCACTTCCCTAGGTAACCCGTTCCAGTGCTTCACCATCCTCCTAGTGAAAATTTTTTTCATAATGTCCAACCTAGACCTCCCCCACTGCAACTTGAGACCATTGCTCCTTGTTCTGTCATCTGCCACCACTGAAAACAGCCTAGCTCCATCCTCCCTGGAACCCCCTTTCAGGTAGAGAAAGGCTGCTAACAAATCCTCCCTCATTCTTCTCTTCTGCAGACTAAACAAGCCTAATTCCCTCAGCCTCTCCTCATGTCTTGTGCTCCAGCCCCCTAATCCTTTTTGTTGCCCTCTGCGGGACTCTCTCCAACTTGTCCACATCCTTTTTGTAGTGTGGGGCCCGAAACAGGACACAATTTTCCAAATGCGGCCTCACCAATGCTGAATAGAGAGGAATAATCACTTCCCTCGATCTGCTGGCAATACTCCTACTAATGCAGCCCAATATGCTATTAGCCTTCTTGCCAACCAGGGCACACTGCTGACTTATATCCAGCTTCTTATCCACTGTAACCCTTTTCTACAGAACTGCTGCCTAGTTCGTCAGTGCCTCAGTCTGTAGCTGTGCATGGGTTTCTTCCGTGCTAAGTGCAGGACTCTGCACTTGTCCTTGCTGAACCTCGTCAGATTTCTTTTGGCCCAATCATCCAATTTGTTTAGGTCCTTCTGTATCCTATCCCTGCCTTCTAGGGTATCTACCACTCCCCCTAGCTTAGTGCCATCTGCAAACTTGCTGAGGGTGCAATCTACCCCATCCTCTAGATCATTAATGAAGATGTTGAACAAAACCAGCCCCAGGACCGACCCCTGGGGCACTCCACTTGTGACCAGTTGCCAGCTAGACATGGAGCCATTGATCACTACTTGTTGAGCCCTATGCTCTAGCCAGTTCTCTATCCATTTTATAGTCCAGTCATCCAACCCATACTTCTTTAACTTGCTGATAAGAATACTGTAGGAGACTGAATCAAAAGCTTTGCTAAAGTCAAGGTATATCACATCTACCGCTTTCCCCACATCCACAGAGCCAGTCACCTCTTCATAGAAAGCAATCAGGTTGGTCAGGCATGACTTGCCCTTGGTGAATCCATGTTGACTGTTCCTGATCACCTTCCTCTCTTCCAAGTGCCTTAAAATGGAGTAAGCCCTCTAATTGGGATTTATAGAGCTCAGGGTGTAACTTAATGATGTTTAAATCATTATAGAGAATCTCTTGGTGGCTGTCTGGTGTATTAGATATAACTGTGCAATCACTTTCCCCTTCCCCTAGCTATCCTGTCTTGTTTCTGCATGATGATTATTGTATTTCTACTCCCTTCAGCATCACCCACTGGAGAAGAGCATAGTGGCTTTTTTCAGCCTGACCCAGTTGCCACTGATGTCAGTGGGAACATTTAATTAATTTCAGTAGGAACTGGATTGGACCCTTTGTGACTAAATATCAGCCATAATTATATATTATATACCAATATAGCAGTGCTTCATATACTGAAGAAAAAATCAATTTCATATTATAGCTCTATTTATGACTTCTTACAAGATTAAAACTCCAGCCTTTGCATAAAATATCTATAGGGTTAAAGCCATTGTTCTGTGTATAAATCTACAGCAGAATCTCAGAGTTACAAACACGTCAGGAATAGAGGTTGTTCCTAACTCTGAAATGTTCGTAAGTCTGAACAAAACATTCTGGTGGTTCTTTCAAAAATTTGCAGCTAAACATTGACTTAATGCAGCTTTGAAACATTGCTATGCAGAGGAAAAATGCTCCTTTCTCTTTATTTTTTTAGTAATATTGTACTGTATCTGATGGGTTTTTTGGGGTCCCTGCTGCAGCCTGATTGTCAAATATGGTCTGTGGTTGATCGGTCAGTTTGTAACTCTGGTGTTCATAACTCTGAGGTTCTACTGTATTGACTTATTTAGTGGAAGCTTACTCCAAAAGTATAGAATGTAATAAATATAATTAAATCAAAAGAGAAAACTGGAGGAGGAGAGAGCATGTATGTCAGGGAAAATGTTTTCTCAAACAACATCACCCACATCTAGCAGAAATGGGAAAATGAAGTCTATTCTAGGACCTTCCAGCAGAAATTACTTGTAAATAAGTAATATAAAGTGAGCTGTATCTTGCAGCTATTGCATTCTGCTAGCGATACGGCTCATCCCATACCTCCTCAAGGGCCATATATACTGTGCATCACATAGCAAAGATCACAGAGTGGAAAAATAACAATAGAATGCTAGAACACATTGGCAGAGGACATGAGACTGAACACTAGATATCTACAAAGATGGATTTTTTGGAAGAATGTGTCCCTGTCTGGTACAGTAATCCTTCTTTATCTAATAAGATGCAGAACACTGTCAAATGTGCATAAATCATTTTGTGTTTGTTCCATTTGTACTATATGTGGCTGGGATTGGAGTACTTTGAACACTGTTTATGTCAAAGAGAAGAAATATAACAGTGTTAAGACAAAGAAAGACTAGTCTTGTGCTACAGGCAGTATGTTCACCTCCACCAATCTACAATCCAAAACAAGCTCCAAATGGCTAACGGGGTCTGGAAGATCAGATGCTGCATTTAGCAAAGGAAATGCCCTGTGCTAAAATTCAGCTCACCACAGTGAAATAAAATTGTGTTTCAAACATCAGCTACAAAAAACATACCAAGCAATATTGCCAAACAGATTATTGTTATTCAGATGAACTATCCTGCCACAAAGTGAATTGAAGTGGAAGTGTTATCTACTGGCCAGAGTGTTTATCTGCTGGCAAGTAATGAGGAGTGGGAGTTAGGACTGTCTAGTTCTGTTCCTGAGCAACTCTGCCATTAACTCACTGTATGAACTTGGGCACTTAACTTCTTTGTGCACCAGCCTTTCCATCTGCTGTCTGAGATAGTTGATAGTTCAGTAACTCAAAGGGGTGTTGCTAGGTTTACCGTATTAATACTGAAAGATCACTTTGAAATTCTGGGATACCTATGAGATATTATAGGTGGTGCATTTATAGAGCTATTTGAAGAATGAAAAATGTTTTGCACATAATTTTAAAATGTGGTTTTCATTTCAAAGGGATCAAAATGAAAGCACTTTTCATTTTTTTTAATTTTGCCATTTGCTCAAATCAAAGTATTTTAAAAAAATTTGTTGACATTTTTGTTTATCAAAAATTTAGTTTAATAAACAAGAAGAAAATTATTTATGGGAAAATCTAGTTTAATAAACAAGAAAAAAATTATTTATGGGAAAATTTCAACAACGTAATCAAGATTTTAGCAAATCTTAGGTTTTGAAAGACCATATTTGGATGTTAAAATGTTTTTGCTTGAAAAATTGACCTGTTCTGTTAAATTAATTTAGAAATCCATGGTCACATCATAATCCCACAAAAAACGTAATAGTAATCTACTGATCTGATTGAGCAACAAAAATGATTAAAGGTCTAGAAATCATGACCAATGAGGAAAAATTGAGGAAAAAAATGGGTTTCTTTAGTCTGGAAAAGAGAAGACCGAGAGAGGGCATGATAACAGGTTTCAAGTACATAAAAGGTTATTGCAAGGAAGAGGGTGAAAAATTGATCTCTGAAGATAGGATAAGAGTGGTTAAATTGCAGCAAGGGTGGTTTAGGTTGGACATTAGGAAAAACTTCCTAATTGTCAGGGTAGTTAAGCACTGAAATAAATTGCCTAGGGAGATTGTGGAATCTCCATCAGTGGAGATTTTTAAGAGCAGGTCAGACAAACCCCTGTCAGGGATGGTCTAAATAACACTAAACCTCTATGTATTTAAAGGTGGGGGCTGTAAAATGGTGCTGCTGTTCTGTGGTACTGTATTTTCACCTCCACACTAAGCAAAGCTGCTTAGATATCTAGCTGGACATTAATACTGGTTTTGGAAGACCTCTAGGTAATACCACAATACAAATAATTGATGATGATGATAAAGCTATGTCCTATGGACACTGCATTAGGGAAAGTAGTTAATGGGGCAGGTGGTATTACTGATGTTCATGTTAATATACTGTTGGAGGAAGGAGACCAGTATATCGTCCGTAGTTTCTCTAATGTCTGTATTGATTCCAGCAAATCCACTAGTTCTAATATTGTAGCTCTTGTTTGTTACACTGGAGAGAAGGAACAACCTCCTCCACCCAGTGGAATGATGAACAGTAAACTTTGAACAGAAACTCACTGAGGTTCTTTCCCCCTACTTTTAGGGAGAGTTCACCAAGAATTTATTTTTCTCACCTGTGTTAGCAGCATACTCTTTTCCTGATGTATTTCCTGTGTCTGTTTTGAGCTGTGGTAGCTAACTAATAGTTTGCTAGGCTTTTGGGGTTTGTTGGTTTTTACTGTTTGTTGTCAGCAAGAGAAACAGTGGAGTAAATGGGATAAGGAAACCTAAATCAGATTCTGAACAATATTCGTTTAAAATCTGCATTGGTTTAGCTAAAAGTGACAACTGTCTTCTTGGGGTCATTTTGGTGTCCCTTAAACTACTTGTATCAACTAGTTGAAGACCTCTGCCATATGCCACTAGGGATGGCCAACGATTAGTCCCTGATGTCACAATGAAGTAGTTTTTATTATTATTTTTTATTATTGATGCATCTGATGAAGCCCACAAAAGCTTATGCCCACAGATATTTGTTAGTCTTTAAGTTGCTACAGGACTCTCCTTGGTTTTGGTTTTTCATAGTTTTTGTTACTGTATTTTCTTTTTGAAGCATACAAGGAGTATTCCATACTAAATGTAGGAGAGGATTCGGAACCACCAGTGCTTGTAATACCATATTCAGTAATTCCACTCTATTAATCTCTTCAGCTGTAAAATTCTTTTATAAGTGCTCTTCAATCATTTCAGTTTCATTTTGGTGCTTTTTCTTCAGAATCATGCCCTTATTGGAATAAAAGATGGCTGATTGGGACTGTACGATTATTATAGGTTAGCTGTTTACAGTACTACAGTTTAGATTGTGTCATCATCTCCATTATAAAACTGTTTTCTTTAGAGTTATATAACTTGGCTCTAAAAGTTTGTTGTGGGCTGAAACTTGGCATAAAAGATATGAACAAAGAAGCAAATGTATTGTGCAGAATTTGCAAACAAAATGGCTTTAAGTGTAGAAAATACAGCATGCCATAGATTTCAGGTTCTTTGGGTGTTAATATAACTCAACAAATAGGTTTAATTTAGAAGACTGCTCTACCACGTGGAGCAAAATATCAGTTTATGCCATGTATTGTTCTTTATTTTTTTAGATTAGTTTTTTAAACATACCTCTCTGAAACTTAAGATTCAAGTAAAAAACACTTTTTAATATACATACTAATTGCCCGTTAGCCCAATGGTCACATTAACAAACCTTTCCCAGCAGACCAATATTTACCCCTCAAACCACCCAGTCATTTAAACAGACTGCTCAAAAAGAGCCTGGACAAAATACACAGGCCTTGCCACATGCCCTGAAAGCCAACAAATTCTGGCATCACCAAGGCAAGGAGCAAGTGAATGTTGAGAATCCCATCATTGAGAATGCTCTGCCTGCAGCCCCTATACAAGCTGCTCAACTGGTTTCAGTTGCCACAATTTCATATGCGAGAGAGGGTGTCTAAGATGCACCATTAAGGGTTTTATAAATCAAAATCAACACCTTGAATTTCACCCAGATAAAATGGAAGCCAGTAGAGGCTACAGAGCAAGATACTCCAATAAACTAGCAGGCAGCTGCAATCTGCAAAAGCTGAAGTTTTTTTAACCAAATTCCCAAACCACATAATGTGGGTTTGGCCAGGAGCCAATCTGTTCCTCTGCACAAACTAGAACAACCTGAAGGCTGCTCTAATTTACACCTGTGTTCCCACAGTGCCAAGTGGCCATTACAGTAGGTGGTGATAGCTGCAGCACAATGTTATTCTTGCTGTATCACTTTTCCTCTGCAATTTACACCCATTTAGAGGCTTCATTACACTGCTAGAGTAAAGGTGAAAATGAGGATCTGGCTCTAGTTGTGTTACTATTGTTGATAACTAAGTGAAAATAGTCTTGTTTTTTTCCAGGTAGGTGATTCCAAACTAGACTTTCCTTATACTATAACACATGGAAGGCATCAAATGGCTATTCCCAGATTTTGGAACCCAGAACAGATTACAATATTCTCAAAAGGTAGAAAATAGCACAGAACATTCTCAATGTATTGTTACTAATGTAAAATATATATAAAAAAGTACATAATGAGATCTTATGTACATCCTGAAATCTCACATACCACATTAATTTAATTTTTTTATTCCTATATTAATCAGATTTGAAGAAGTAATTTATTTTCAAATTATTAAATATGTGTATTAGCAAAATAAAGTCAGTCGGTAGGAGGATATTATTAGGTCTCTGTGATTTAAAGAAATTGCAAGACAGATTTATATGACAATTTTTTTTAAAAAAGTGCACACACAACATTACATTCAGATTAATCAAAATGCAGTATCCCTGATAACATCCAAAGTGGAGAGTTTTCTAATCAGATGGTTTGGATCTTTTATCAGAGTCTCACAGCATTTGGATTTATATTTTTACAAATTGGCATACAAAAGTTCTAATGGAGAATGTGCTGCATGTTTTTCAAGACATGTCTGTTAAGGGCCAAGTTCTATCCTCAGTTATGGCAGTATAATCTGGCTGATTTCATCAGAAGTGTACAAGTGTAATGGAGAGGTTGCTTACATCATATAGATTTAAAAAATATAGCGTTAGATTTTGACAGGCCTTCAGGCAGTTGAAGATGGGAGGAAAGGATGCAAAGAACCTCCCCGTTGCACTATCTATGCAAGAGCCTGTCGCCATTGCAGTCCCTTTGCTCAAGGAAGTGTAAGTATTGCTTTCTCTATCAATCCTGGGGAGGGCAGAGGGTCCCTAAAGAGATGGGGGGGGCATATTCCTGCTTCCTTGTTGCACCAGTCCAGTCCCCCCCATAGCCCACCCAGGCTGTGAGGAGAGAGACTGTGCTTTCCTACACATGCAATTCACCACTGAGCTCTCCAATAGGACCTTGGGGTTTTGAACTGCTCCCTACTCAGGGCAGTGATAAATACCACAGTTTGGCCCACAAAGTATTATGTGCATTGCCCAGGAGCACTTCACAGCAATGTGAACCATTTAGTAATATATTCCTTCCAAAATACCCCTTGACTAGAAGAGCCTTTGAGAGTTACTCAAGCCTTTCACAATGATTGGAGAGTAATACCTTATGATATTTATAAATTGTTTACCATTTTCCTTGGACTTTTTTTCCCTCATTTCATCATGTCCCCACATGTTTATAGCTTTCTCCCTCATTACTAAGTTCAGCCAAAAGTTCAGTCCTCTTAATACAAAGAAGTGTCTAAGAAAAAAGGCCCCAGTCCAGCAGAACACAAGCATAACTTCAATGGGATGCCTCAAATACTTAGTTAGATAAATAATTGTTTCATTGGATTGGGACCTTTAGAGATTGCAATCAAGGTAGACACAAATCAGGATCCTTAAATAAGGCTGTCATTCTCTACAGATTCTTTTTCTCCTCCCCTTTTCCATTGAGGATTATTTCTGTTTGACGGAAAGGGGTCAGTAACCCTCCAGTATGAACAGCCAAATCCTTAGAAAAAGGGATGACATAATATCACAGAATCCCAGCTTCACATAGATGCTGAATTATGCCCCTTCCCCTGATCTGTAGGATTGACAGGACTATGGTAGGAGTTGGAGCATCAATTATCATTATTATAATGTATATTGTCTTAAATGTGCATGGCACTTTGCAGGCAAATAAAACACAAAGGAACCAGAACGTTAGCTGGTATATGTCAGCTTAGATAAACAACAGAGCCATGCTGATTTATACCAGCTGAGGATCTGTCTCTATTTTCCTTCTCTGAGCAGGTTAGGATCTGAGATGGGACATGATGCATAAGCAATATGGACAAATATTGACTAGATAAAATTAAAAGTTGTCTGACATTCTGTGCTATATTGTGCCATAATTGTGTAAGCAAAATTTTTGGTAATTTCCATAGGGCACTTCATATAAAATCCAGTTTCATGAAATGGCCATCAGACGTTAACTCATATCCATTACCATTTCTTCTGCATAACAACATGAGCTAAGAATTAAACTCTCTGAGGCAGGCACCATCTATCTTTATGTTTGTGTAGTGTTTAGCACAATGAGGCTAGGGCCCCTAGGTATTCCTACAATGCAGATAATAAATAATTATAAATTTCAGACTTTAGTTTTAATCTCCTAGTTTTTCTGGATTGCCATATGCCTGTAATTTAACTTTCTGTATTTAATTACAATCTCTGGATCCTTCACAAGAGCTTGAAGAACTGTAATTTCTCTTGCATTTTCAGACTGGTATAAAACTAGTTCTATTAGCCTCTAACCTTTTTTTTAAATCCCTCTGCTGTAAATATAGAATGATTATAGCATGTGATTTCCTGGAGAATATGTACTACCATGAATGTCCTGTACCTGATAAACAGGAGAAGTAAGATCCCTATGCATAGTGTATGATTACATATGAACACATATGATTACAAATCAATGGAATCTGTTGAAGATTAAATTAAAACAATATGAGAAAAATAATACCTCTACCAGAGTACCTGATTTTTTTAATCTACTGTGTATTGCAGCAGAATCAAAATATTAATAAGCAGAAAAATCAAGCATTCAGCTTAATTCTAGCAGAATGTTCTTTTGCTGCCTTTCTCCCTGTTAACCGCTAGGACGGGGTTGGCAACCCAATACATTTCCCTGGAGGTCAATGTCTTATGCTCCAGAACCTAAACTGTCATTTAAAAAAAACCCCTACTTTTAGGATTCTGTTCACATGTATGTGAATAGAATTAAAAATATATTCTTAGCCTGAATCTACAGACAGCCTGAAACAAGCGTTTTGAAGTGCAAATTGCTTTATTTATCTCAATGTATGTTGTTTCTGAATCCTAACAATGACGATTTAATAACAACATGGTTAGTTATTTTACTGCTGATCAAAGCACATAAGGAAGGATCACAATCTGCACTAGGAATGGCATTTCACTTCTGGGATAGCCTGGAGTGGGTGGAGTACAGTGTTTGAAAGAATATCATCACCATTTATTTTTTTTAATCAGCCTTGCCTAAATTTGGTTGCTTGGGTTTTTTTAGATGTCCAATGTCTTTATTTTAGATATAAAATTTGAATGCTGGGTTGAAGCAATCACCAAAAAAATTGATCCTGCAGAGGAAAGTCCTATGAAATACTGAAGATTAGTGACGGGAGTATAGTATTTATTTGTTTTGCAAATTATCATATTATTTTCAGAACTCTTGTTCCTGTATGATTGAAAAGTTTGTTGGGGTTTTTTTTTTACAAGTTTTTACAGAAAGAATGCATATAGCTGTTATCGTAATTTGTCCTATTTTGTTACATTTTCTGAAATCCTTTTTTATTTTCCAAATTGTTTGACAGAAGTTTTAATTAAATACTACTTCCTTAAAAAGAATAAAACTGCTTTGGTCTGATTGTGCTTACAGTGTCTTTCTCTTTAATCCTCTCCCACCCCCACTTCTCTCCTCTAACCTATTTCAGTATTACCAAGAATCTTTCAATCAAACTGACATATATTCAAAACAGCTAACTAAAATTAATACATTCTGAATTTATCCTGTGATTTGAATATTTATTAACTAAAACAACCCCTTGAAACCTAGAGACCTGATATAATGGAAAGAAAAATCTTTTTCTCTCCTTCCAAAAGCAAATTTTCTGGTAAATTGTCCTGTAGAGTGACAGACAATGTTCAGTCCTCGTCACTAATGAGTCTATCTCATTGAATACATGGTGTGCGGCTTGAGCGGTAAATGATGTTTTAATGTTGCAGCTCAGAATTGAGAAATACCTTAATGAATTTTTGGAGCTTTATAAATTCTAGAGCTGGCCGTAAGAAGGCTCACGTGACTTGTTTTACAAAGATGGTAATTGTTTGGATCCCCTGATTAAAAACAGAACAAAATATAGTTATTACAAGAGTTTATACTAAGCCCACAGATAGCAACACATATTCACTGCCAAGTAGTCATCACCGAAGGCATGTAATTAGCAACGTGCCTTCAACTGGCTTGAAAGATACTACAACAGTGTATGCAAATGGTAGCACTTTTCAGGATAAGACATTGAAAATGAAGTAAATTACTGAAGAGAAACTATAAAACTATAAATACGTTCTCCATGTGAAAGCTAAAACTTCTAAAGAAAATTGTCTAAGTATGGCTGCTTTCCCACACTATTTGCTACAAAATAATCCTTACATCTTCAAAAATGAAGCATAGTGTAACAGAGAACCTGTTTAATGTAACAAGATTATAGGGCTTGGCCTGTTTTCTTCCCTGCCCATTTCTTAACTGATTAATTTTTAACTGCCTCAGTGTCAGAATGAACACTTAAAATCATTCTCCTCTTAGTTACATGCACTTAACTCAATTGAAATCAGAGAGGTTGCCAGGGTACAAAAGAAGAGAATCTGGCCCTTAATCTTTAATGTGCAACTCCAACTATTGGGCTCAAACCCAGCCACATCTATTTATAACAGAGAGGGATAAATTCTGGTGGTCTGAGCCCAGCATTGGGCTACAAGTTCTAACCGAAACCCTGACAATAAGTCCCCCTGTCATCTCTGGCAAATCATGGGTTAATCTTTGTCTCACTTCCCCCACGTGTAAAATAAGGGTGTTTGTAAGGATTCGTTAGTTAATATTTATATAGTGCTTAGAAGATGAATATATTAAGCATCAACATTTTGTATATTTAGGGTTTTTTTAAACAAATTCTGGATTTTGATTAGCTACAGTAACTTTGTATGATGCCTGGTAAATCTGGCAGTAGTTTATTTAAAAAAGAAAAAAAAGAAAAAAAAAAAAGAATAGGCAACTGATTACTGCCCAGATGCTCCATGTTTTCAAAACCCTAAATGACTGTCACAGTCATCTCCAGTAAAATTTACACAAATGAGATTTTATTTGATATAAAAAAATGTAATAAAACAAGAGATGCCTGATTTTTCTCAGCCTGGCAAAGTTGCATAAAATATTGCCCTACAAAAAGCACCTGTGTGATTTATGGAATGACCTCTAACTGAGAAACAAATTATTTCAATGAAAAGTTGGAACAATGCGAAAGGTTCAATGTTAAGTTGGAATATAAAGGTTTCTTGTAACACTCTGAAATTTATCATGTTTATAACTAGAGATGGGCCAAGTAAGCATTGTGCAGGTTATAATCCAAAATTATCTTAAAATAAGATTTGAAGTTTAGGTACACAGTGAAACAAAGGATACACTTCAGGCAAGCATATGCTTCAGAATGTGGTGCTGAAACCTTGTGAGCTGTTCTTACAAGATTTCATCCCCAAATAATCTCTCTTATATAGCTGATTTTGTGGGATTTACACTGTTTTGGGCTGGATTCAGAAAACAGAAGTCTCCGGTTTGGATCTGACACCTAGGCTGCACTAAAAAGGGTGTTTTATTGGAGGATTTGAATCAGACTTCCCCTTGCCCCCATTAAATTTGGGCTAATGGGGCAGAAGGAGCAATTTGAGGGTACAATTTGAGACACTCTCTTGTAACTTAAGTGTATTATAAATATATTCTTCTGGAAACAATAATTTTCACTTTCTTCACTGGGAATTTTGCATCAGTAAAAACAGCAGGATTAGACATGATTCATAAATACCCATCACTGCAGCACTGCTGAATCAACCATGCCCTTGACTCTTCCCATTGCATTTCAGTTCTTATGCATGTGCCTGAGATGATGGCATGAGAAAAGTGAACAGGATTTGGCCCAAAGTACTTCCCACTATCAACACTGTACACTCAATGTGCTAGGCATTCTACAAACTGAACAAAATGACAGTCCCTACTCATCTAATTGTTCTATTTGCGCAGTGCCAGGACTGTCCATAACTAGGACTTCTACTTGCTATGAGAATACAAATAGTAACAATGCAAATGAAGTGTAAAACAAAATGTATGATTTTTTATACCTGAGTGCTCTGTTTACAGTCCAAACAAGTATTTCTCTTGTCTGTGCTGTGATATTTGGCTCTGGTGTGCCCAAACCATATGAAATATTAATACAAATATTAATTTTCTGTACTTCTATAGTCCTTTTTATCCAAAGACCTTAGGCTGCTTTACAAATATTAATGACCTGTGTGAAGCGGTAAGTACTATCCTGGAAGTAAACTGACAGGCTATGTGAGTTGTTCACTATCAGATGAGCTAGGAATTGAATGTAGGCATCGTGGTTCGAAGTTCCCACCCTACATTCCTGTCTGCAATAGTTTTCCGCGCCACATGCGGTGTACATATACACCCTCCAGATTAGCTTGTCATGTTCTTGGGCATAGTTACTGTGTTGGACCAAGGGCGGAAGAAGGCAAAAAATACAATCCTCATTCTTTATTCAGATGGCAGGTCGAAGATTTTGGCTGAATCTGCGAGCGGGCAACTGAAATAAACTGGAGCGGGTCCTTCTTCACATTGATGCAGGGCAGCGCCACTTAGGGGTCTGCCCCACTGCATCAATCAGTGCCAGGGGGTAACCAGCGGAACCACCTATGCCCTAACAAACCTCCCTGGGGCTGAGGCCTCCTGGCTTTGCTGAGGCGGAGTAGCTCAACCACCCGAGAGGAAGAAAGCCAGGCAAGGCTCCAGCTCGCCCGAGGGGGAGAGGCTGCTGGATAACAGGTAGCGGAGCGGCCCGCAGGGTGGCCTTGGGGGGATTCGCTTCCAATAATTCACAGCTGGCTGCAAGGGGGCGGCTGGCGGACGCAAGAACGCGCTCGGCGAGAGCAAGGGTGGGCAGGCGGCCGTGGCCAGGGAACGGCTGGCAATGCCCCCGCCGGTCCCCTGGGAGCGGGGACGCCGACGAGCGCGGGGGACTCCAGGGGCCCTGAGCTTCCAGCCCGGCGCCCCCCGCACAAACCTGACCCCCCCCCCAGGAGACGCTGGGCGAAGGGAGGAGCCTGCGCCGGCCAATGGCGGGGAAGCCGGAGTCCCGCGCTCGCCGCCGCCGCCTCGGCTGCGAGAGCGAGCCGCGGAGAGCGAGCGGGCTCCGGCTGCGGCTCCGCCTGGCCCACGCTCGGCCGCGGTGCCGCGCCAGTCCCCTGCCGGCCGGCGCCGGGCGCTGCGGGACGCGTTGCTGGGCTCGCCGCCGCCGGGAGCCCCGTGCGACCCCGTCTGGCGTCGGGGAGGCTCCGGGGGCGGCGCCGCCTGCCAGGGCTCGGCCGGGGGCTCTGCGGGCGGCCCCCGGCGGAGAGGGGCAGCGCGGAGAGAGGCTGGCCGCGGCCCCGCGCCCTGTCCCGGGAGGAGCTGCAGCCGCGGCTCTGGGGGAAGTGGAAGCGGCACCGGCGTGTTCCTGGCGCGCACCTGGAGGTATGATCCGGAGAGGGCTGCGGGGGGGACACCGCGTGGTGTGCTTTAATGTACGTGTAGACAGAAAAGTCCCCCGACTCTGTTCTCTGCTCATCTCCTCGCCCCCGGCCTCCCCCCCAAACTTCGGTGGTGCAGGCTCATCGGTGGCGGTGCAACTTTTAATGCACGGGAGCCTTTTCCCTCGCTCCTTTTAATCAGGTCTGTTCACACCTGCGGCTCCTGGGTGGCTCTGCTGGTGGGACTGCTCCGGAGCAAAGGCTGTGGAGAGCTCTGCGTGCAGCAATTGTTTGGTGGGGTGTAAGTTCACATCAGCGTAGCTTATTAACCCTTCAGCCGGCAAGAGGCATGGCTTCGTTTCTTACAGCAGCCTTTAACAACTCATCCCAAGTTCAGTGGCATTGAGGGGAGTTCTTATTTATTAGCTCAGTTCGTGTCTGTCTTCCTGGTCTGGTACCCAAGCCAGCCCTGTAGTTAATCGGTTTTTCTGTGTGACACTGTTGCCCTCTAGTGTTTTAGGACGTTGAGAGCTGTGTTGGTAAAAACTAAAATAAAATATAATCATAACAATACAGTAATAACCCATTTGCTATTAACACTTGAAATCCTCCTAAACCTATGCAGAATTTAGCCATATGCTAATGTTTGTTTCAGATCTCATGTATATAACTGAGAAGCTTTATCAGCCTTTTGAAATTTTATCTAGGTAAATGACTTAAACATGATTTAGTTCATTCTTCAGGCCTGTCCAATAATTGTTTTGGGAATAGGTCTTTTGACCAAACAATAGGAGAAATGATTTCTTTTTCATCCAGTTTTTCACCTATCTAATCTTTTAAGGATTAATGAGATACCTGCATTTAATCTGATACCAAGCATCAGTGAAGAATATGTAGAAAATAGCATAGTTTTGTAGTGAAGGTACCTGGGAGGCAGGAGAACTGAGTCTCCCACAGACTACCTTTGTGACCTGGGGCAAGTCACTTAACTTCCGTATGATTCATTTTCTGCCTCTGTAAAAAATGGAGATGGCTATGTGTATCTCACAGAAATATTTATAAGTAAATTCATTGGTGTTTGTAAAGCAGTTTGACATCCTTGGATAGAACATACTGTATGGAGGTCAAATGCTAGTGGGGAGGTTAGGGGGGAAACAGTTTTCTAAACACTATTTCATTAATCTTTTTTTTAAAATCTCCTTTACTGACATTATTAATTTATACAGTCATCCTATCCACACAGGGCAATATTTCCTACTGGTGTCACTCTGCATAAAACAAGACAGCAAAAAGCTGAAGATATCAGAGTTTTAATGACAAAATGAATAATACTTGCCAGAAAAATTTGGAGTGAGTGTTTAAAAACATAGGAAATTAGGAGGGAAAGAATCTTTGGTCCATCTAATCCATCCCACCTTTAAGTTGGTACACTTAGAAATGTTAGGTCCCCAGATAGTCTTCTGTTCCAGCCTTTAAATTATGTGATACTTACAGCTTTCAGTTACTTTGTGACAGCTCATGTCACATATCAATTGCCCTTTCAGTTAAAAATGTCTTCCAAATATAAAAACTAAATATCAGCTTTCTTATTTCCTCGGTGTTCAGTGCTTGACTTTTATGACAGAGAGAGATTGGTACCAAGTACTTGGGAGCAGTATTTATTTTTATTGGGATCAAAATATGAATACTATCGTGTCCCATCACTGATTGCCAACAAACAGACATTGCTACTTTATGCAGTGCCATTCATTAATTCACAAAGGTTTGCATGTTTAGCAACATTAATGTAATAATTTCAAATTAACTCCCTAACTAGGTCAACATTTTATTTTTTCCGGCATATTTCATGATTGTTTGTCGAAAGATGGGTTTTTTTGTTCAGTGTAGTTAAATAATGTGCCAATCCTTATAATTTTTAATGCTTACGCTACACAGTCTAGAAAATGTTTGTATTGTTTCTGGTTTTCATTTAAAACCATTTTTTCATATTGCACTTGAACATTATATTGCAGCTGTGCAGGCAATGGACAGTGTGCAAGGAGCAGAGCCAGGATGTTGTTTTAAGGTGTTATTAGGTTAAGCACCAGAGACATAAAAATATATGCAGCTATATGTAACTGCAGAAATATATCATTTACAGTAAATAATATTTGATGGATAACTCGGGAGGCCTAACTTCACATCATTTTTGTCTTGTCTTTGTAAACCAGAGGGGTTTTCATAATGCAGATGTCAAAAAGAATTTATGTATACCAATATATTGCAGGAGCATGAGTGGAGCATGACTGTGCTGTTCCTACTCAGGGATCAGGGCATACAATATGTGGCTGAGATAAACCTGATGTTAAACTAAATTATCTTGCCAGCAGGCAAATTATTTCAAATTGGAAACTATTTTTATAGGCTTTATTTTCTCTTTGGTTTTGGATATTTTCAATTTTTTCATTGTTTTTTTTTACTGATGAAACTAGATGATTTGTGATATAGTTGAGTTCAAGAAAACTGCTTCTGTTGTGTTAAGAGGTTTGCTGAAAAACACTAAAACAATTTTAACTGATAGAATCCACCCCCACTCTACCCCCCCATTGCTATTTGGATGTGCGTTTCTTGAGAAATGGACCCCAGATATGCAGGGATGAATTAATCTAGAATTGGTGTCATTTCAGTTTTTAGTTCTAAAAATCACAAATACTAATTATGAAACTGAACGGCCAAGGGTATATCTTTCTCCAGTTATCTTTTCAGTCCTGCATATGGAGAAAAATGTATTTTTTTCAGCACATAGGACCATTGCAGTAGTCCACTGCACAAAGGACCATTGCAGTAGTAGAGAGCCTGTGCATAGGGACTGCATCCTTCCCTGTGCACCATGGTAATCTCTGTGGCAGACGTTTGCACTACCGTTTAGAGGGGGGCAAATGATCATGCTGGGGATGTGGCCACTATGTTCACACACAGCATAAGTCCACGAGGGGTGCACGCCACAAAGGAGGCTGCAGGTCAGCTACATGAATTTGAATGCCCAGATCTGTAAGCTTAAGTGGAGAGAGCTTTTTGCAAAGATAATATGCACATTTCTAATGCTTTGATGTGTGTGTGCTTTAAAAATTGTTCTGCCAATAAGGACAAAAGCATGATCTACATGTATATGATCTCCAGGTTCAATTACGGCAACCCGTTAATGTGCCAGATCATCAGCTGGTAAATCAGCGTAGTTCTATTAAAGTCAAGTTAACTACACCCATTTACACGGAGGATTTGGTCATTATATCCAGGAATGAAAGCACACACTCAAAAAAGCTGTAAGTGGTACAAAGCACAGCAGTTTGTTTGCAAAGTAACGCTGCTTCTTTGTATACATTATGTTCGTGTCTTGTTCTCATCATTGGCTTTCCATTGAATACAGTGGCCACTTCAAGATACCTGGACTAATATTCAAAGCTCTTCATGGGGATTGGCCCTAGCTACCTGGGCAGTTACATTCCTATAACCGTGACCTCCCACTGCAACAGTGTTCCACAGGAGTGATGGAATTGTCAGTTAATTGGAGGAACTCTAGTGGATATAGGAGATAGGATTTTTCCAGGAGCTGGAATGAGACTCTGGAAGTTGCTCCCACCAGAGAGAATGACAACCATGATACTCATTGCGTCCAGAGTTTAATGCAAAACTCCTTGATTTAGATTTATTTCCCTTAGTAAATTCTTCACATTCAACAAACCTATTTGCACATGTATCAACAAATTTCTAGCTATTCCAATTACATATGGGGAAGACAGAAAGAGATTATTTCTTTTTATTTTTGGGAGGCCCTCTGAGATTACATGTTAGGAGCAATGTTGGTATTTGGCTTAATGGAGTCTGGACTCAATCTGCAGGTGGATACTTAATGAATGCAAAAGTCTTAATGAGATTAAATTAGGGATTCTCAGGCAGAGACAGAAGTGCAGTGTTGGAGAAGTGCAGAGGTAGTTTACACTGCTGCAGACATTTTCTTTCAAAAGTCATTGTATAGTATTGTACAATGATGGTCCAAGGCCCTACAATAGTGGGAGTGTGATATTTGGGGCTCTTTCTGAATACTGTGGTATTTTTTATATATGAGGCAAGATCCTCATCTGGTGTAAATCAGCATGGTTCAGTTGATGTTTATGAGCTACGTTGGTTTACGTAGTTGAGGAACAGTCCCAAAGTTTTTATAGGTACCAAAACAATGCCAACAAACTCATATCTTTTCTAAAATCTCAGACTTTTCAGAAGCTTTTGTGATTTCTTATATGCTATACCTTATGCTTGGGAACTTTCTTTTGTCTTGTGAATCAAACTACCACAATCTCTTCATTCAAATCACTCCATAAAATAGATTGCTTTCATGAGGTATTTCAGTGATAGTCCACCATAATAAGTGTTTTACAAACAAAAGAAAAATCCACAAACACTCTACCACTTTGAAGTCACCATCCAGTTGATCAGCCAAAATATATTTTGTTCATTTTAGTTGCATTTTGTATTGAAATTTGTCATGAACTCTTTACTCTAAGTTCTGTACAGTGCTAACCACAGTATGGCCAGGTTATTGGCCACTAATTAATGTCTATTCAGACAGCGAGCATGCTGAAAATACTCAATAAATAATAATAAATTACAATTAATGACCATATATATGAAAAATTAAGGTATATTTTCAGTCAGCCAGTTGAACTACAGATGCAAAAGTCTGGACACAAGTTTTATGGACACAAATTGTGTCCATAAATGAGAAACCTATCTGTAAATGAGGCAAGGTTATGAGGTCGATCATTCAAGAACGAGCTTTTTCTTTGTTGTCTTACTTCCTATCAGATTAACCATCTCTTTATTGCTAGCTAGGCTGATAGATCCTCTGAAGATAATAGCCTATGCATGTAACAGTGTTCACTATTTAGAAGTATCCTGTTGGTTCTTGTAACACATGGAGGTTGCTATTAATATTTATTTTTAATAAAATTTGCAAATTCTCTTTTCAGACAGCTGTCTCTACTTTCTAGAACCAGGATGCCTCTCCCTTCCCCCAATCCTGGATAATTTGCCTTTATGCTTTTGAATACAGTGTGTAACAGGGAGTGCAAGTTTATTGTGCTCTAGTGCAAATGTGAGTGAAGGCTATATCCGGTTTCAAATAAAGATAAGAACTAAATGTAAGTCTTTCCACCCTATGTGGTAAGTCTCAATACACCAGTATGCCCCTTCCTTTACTCTCAAAAACACAGGGTAAAAAGGGGAAGGATATGGGCAGAGAATTAGTTTTGTCTGGAAAGACAGGGTTGTAAGTGTAATGCCTATCATATGAGATGCAGAGCTATACTTTCACCACTTTTCCCTAGTCCTGGTATTATGCAGGAAAAACTTGGGTGCCATGAAGTAAAGCGCCCATTAAAGCAGGATTGGTTCCCCTGAGCTCAGTTTCCTGCTTATTACCTGGTGTGCATACGCCTTACTTGCACCGTGCGG
Source organism: Mesoclemmys tuberculata (assembly GCA_007922155.1). NCBI lineage: Eukaryota > Metazoa > Chordata > Testudines > Chelidae > Mesoclemmys > Mesoclemmys tuberculata. Next base: position 2,055,878 of record ML675617.1, on the reverse strand, counting down.
GATCAAACTCCTGGGACGTAATTAAAATTGAAAAAGTTAAAAGGATATTGTTGAATTTTTTACTTTTTAGTAACACCCCAAATCAGAAGTTTGAAAATAAAAAGCCTGCTCCAGTCCCAATTTGAGTTGGGAGTTTCGCTATTGACCATTAAAGATGCATGAAAGAGCCCCAAAAATCTTTCACATACTATTAATCGTCTCCTTTACCCATTTTTAAATATGAGTTTGTTTGTGCTCCACAAGAAATGCAAGAAAACTTGCTCTGTCTTGTTCAGTTATTTTCCATTTTGTGCACCAAAAATAAATATTATCAAAGGGCCAGAAATATGAATTCCTAGCAAAATAGTTTGATAACTTGACAGAAGCAGAGCACAAAGTATTGTGGGCCAAAGATCTCTAAAAACATGCCCGCCGTATACCCATTAGAATATGCAAAATATATAATTGTGCACCATCTGCTAATTTGTGCACACAGTGCAGGGTTTTGCTCTTACAGATGGATTTACCCACAACTCTTGTGTGTGAGACCCATTACAATTTAACCCTATAGATTTTACATATATAAGCAATGGCTGTTGGCTTTAAATTTTGTGGACCCTTCAGTGTTAGGTATATTATATTTTTAAAACAATCTCTCTCTGTTCCATTAAAAATACATTAAGAGGGTATCAGGGATGTGTGGTTCAGCACACAAAAGTCAGGAAAAGACAAAACTAATGTTGCAAACACAACCTAAGTATTGACCCCTGGTTTATTAATGTATTTATTAATAGTTTATTAAGTATGATACATTCTGTAATTACATTGATGTGTTCTGTTTCCTAAATAATACTATGTAAAAGAAGAAGTCAATTATTTTTTGTCCAATTTTGTCCAAATTTCTTGGTAAAGATATAATCGAGGTCTGGACTCTAGCAGGAGGGCTGGCAGGGCTCCATTTAGGGAAGGTGGGGAGGCACCTGTCTCCCCAAGTTACATATCACTCCTGGACGGCCGGGGCTCCCTCCATAGACTGTGCCCCTTCTGTCACCCCCTTTGACCAGGGGGACACAAAGCACAGTTGCCACAGTTGGGCTAAACTGCAGGTGGGTTTGGGCTGCAGTTGTCCCTTTTGGGAACTTGAGCGTGCTGTGGCCCCAGGGGAGCAGGCAGTCAGGTGCCTTTGCTCCTGGTGCTCTTCCATCGCAGGCACTGGTGGTGGACGGTGGAGGTGGCAGCAGCCCCAGCTCCTCCAAACCTCAGCACATGGCCAGTCACTCCTTTACACACACTAGCTCCTTTTCCCAACTGCCCAGGGCCCTCCCAAGTTTCCTGATCTGGTTAAAAGCCTCTGGCAGTTCAGATTTGGCCATGGTCCGCCTATTGACTACACTACTATATAATATTATACAGTTTTTCTTGCAACCCTAGGACTTGCAATACATGCTTTATTCTTCTATATTTAAATTAATTTTATTGTCATGTTTTTCCAGTTTATATTTTTATACAGGTATTACAGTAATTTTGCCAGTAACTGTTATCCTTTTAGTCAGCACTACGGCTTTCTTTAGGTAAAGTTCAGGGTATAAATTATAAATTTAAGCAGATCGTGTGCCAGCAAATTTCCATTATTGCCCTGTGTTTTACTTAATATGGAGTATGTTCGAGTTCTTGTAGAGTCCATTAGAATGATTTACCCTGTACTTTTTGTATGAAATGCTTAATGTATACAGAATAATACACAGTAGTACACGCCTGTGACTAACATAGTAGAAAAGATTGTTAATTTCTATTGTATTATCTGGGAAATGGTGTGTGAGCATGTAATGAAAGAACATCTCATCCACACACACAATAGCGCAGAAGTAAGGATGTGCATGCAACTTTAAGTTCGGCATATCCTGACTTTTCAAGTGCAACCTCAACATAAGAGTGAGTCAATCTAACCGTACAGTCTTAACATTCTCTTAACTTGTTTTTTTAATGTTGTGTTGAAATCCCCTAAGTGTGGCTGGAGGAGAGCAGGGAGAAGGATGGTTTGTTTGCATGCTTTTTAGAAAACTGACAGGAAAGGGAAATTATTAAATGTGAAAATATTTGGCTGGAATGCCCTGTGTCCAACACTTCAGGAGGTCCCTAGGAGGAGCCCCTGTCTTGCCAATTTTAGGAAGTGGGGTGCTTTGTATCTTACAAGTTTTTAGTGAGGGTCAAATCCCGCCTTCTTCGTGTACGTACAGAGGTTCCCCTGGCAGCAGAATTGATAGTTTCCTGTGCAAGTGAAGGCAGGATGTGAGAGTTGGGCAGGGGACATGCATGCTCGCGAGGAGTGGAGCTCAATCTGCAGCAGCTCTCTGCCAGTTTGACCCTCTCTTCCGTGTGTGTGGCATGTGCTTGATCCACGGAAGAGGAGTCTGTTACAGCTGCCAGCTATGAGATCGAGCGCCATATTTTAAAAGGTATTTAGGTGCCTAAAGATGCAGATAGGTACTTTTGAAAATCCTATTAGGTGCCTGTCTAACTCCAGTTAAAACACCCTTTAAAAATCTGGGCCTTGATCTTTTTACTGAAGATGCAGAATCTCTTAGCTCTTGACATCCTGACCTTAGTTACTGATGACCAGAGTGGTGGTGGTTATGCAAACACACTAGAAGTAGCCAGGGCTAGACTACACGTGGGGCTGGAGGAGCTGTCTGGCTCCAGACCTGTAGAATTAGGAAGTGCAGAGGTGAAAATTGCGAGTTATAAAATATGCTTATAATAAATAATGGGGCGGGGGAAGAGATTAACAACTGGTTCAAACTTCACAAGAGAAACTACTAAAGTTCCGAGTTGTTAATTTCTGAACCTATACTTCGCAATGGTTTGCCTGCTCTCAGTTAGTTGAAATGCAATAATATTTTATAATGTATAAAACTTCTACTTTTCTTTTTCTTTTAGACTATACCTTCTATAAAGCTTGCTGAAGATAGACATATGTGCTGCAATGGTGACATAAATTATTAAGCCGAACTGGAACGAGTTGTTGAAAAGTTGTGGTTTTTTTTTTTAATGCTGCTGCTGTGGGAAGCAATCTAAGGCAAGTATACAACATGAGTTTTATCATGAAACTTCACAGACATTTTCAAAGAACAGTTCTCTTGCTTGCCACCTTTTGTATGGTGAGCATTATTATTTCTGCTTACTATTTGTATAATGGCTACAAACAGGAAAATGAACTTTCTGAGATCTCTTCAGAAATGGCGTGTGGTGATCTTCAGCTGTTGCCATACAAGTTAATGGAGCTGAAGACAATGAAGCCTATTGATCCCATGAGGACTGATCCAGCAGTGCTGGTGTTTGTGGAAAGCCAGTACTCAACACTCGGTCAAGATATAATAACAATTCTAGAATCCAGCAGATTTCAGTATCACATAGAGATTGCTCCTGGGAAAGGTGATCTTCCAGTGCTTATAGACAAAAATAAAGGCAAATATGTTCTCATTGTATATGAAAATATTTTAAAGTATTTGAATATGGACTCATGGAACAGAGGCCTTCTAGATAAATACTGTATTGAATATGGTGTGGGTATCATTGGATTCCATAAGGGCAGCGAGAACAGCTTGCAGAACATTCAGTTTAAGGGTTTTCCTTTCCATGTTCATGGCAATCTGGGTGTTAAGGACTGTTGTGTTAACCCTCATTCCCCATTGCTTCATGTAACTAAATCCTCTAAGCTTGATAAAGGTCCCTTGCCTGGAAATGACTGGACAGTTTTCCAGATCAATCATTCAGCCTATCAGCCAGTGATATTTGCAAAAATAAAGACTACAGAAAACCTCCCACTACCCATCACTAAAAGTGCTCTCCATGCCACAGTAGTTCATGACCTGGGGCTTCATGATGGGATTCAGAGAGTTCTCTTCGGCAACAACTTGAACTTTTGGCTGCACAAGCTGATCTTTATAGATGCCGTCTCTTTCCTGTCTGGGAAAAAGCTCACATTGTCCTTGGATAGGTACATTCTTGTTGACATAGATGACATCTTTGTTGGGAAGGAAGGAACAAGAATGAATGTCAATGATGTGCAGGTACAGTATGTGCAAAAATCACTGTTCTGCTATCGCAAAAGCTTCAGCATGAATTCTTATTTTTTAAACTGAAAAATTAATATTTGAAATTTGCCAAAGATGCAGATCTACCCTGCTGCACCAGTATACGTGTTTGGCGCAGGAAATATGCTTTTGGTTGTGGGGAGACAGAATCCTTCTCCCTTGCAGGCCACAAAGTTCCTTTGTGGCAGCTGCTGCAGCCTCAGGGCGGGAGTAGAGCATAGAGTCTATTAACTCACCCCTTGCAAAAGTGCTGGGTAGATCATAGTGGCAGAAACTCTCACCAATCCCCCAGGTACTCTCTGAAGTGACAGAGAAGGAGCCTCTGCTGAGCCTTGTGCTGGAGGAGTGTGCTCCTGTTTGAGATCTCTGAATTCTGCTCTCCTACTGACCATGGAAATTGGTTCTGCTGTATCTAGAGACCTCTGCATCTGTGAGAGGGAATAAAGAGGATAGGTTTCCCACTAATAGCAGCCAAACTTATAAAACATTAAGAAATTGCAAAGGATCTGATTCTGCAAGGGGCTGAGCATTTCATGGGAGACGTTTCCTTGGGAATTGAGGGTACTTTACACTTCCCAGGATGTCTCCAGAACCCTCTCAGGATTGGGCCTGAAAAGCTATATTGTTAGTATATAATGCATGCATGTTGCCATCAGCCTTTCTTACAAGCTGAAGGTGAATGACTTGATCTGATAATAAATGCCAACATAAATTTTAAAGACCATATTTGATTATTACCAATGTTTGAAGTGTCAGGAAATTAGTCGCAGCATTTCACCCCTCTTATCTCCATATTTTGTGGCTTTTGCATGCAACCAAGCTAGTGTTTTTACATGTCTTAAACAATCACTCTGTCTGTCACTTATTGACTTTCCAGTGTTTGTGAGTTTTCCACTATATTTAGTAATAAACACCTGTTGGTCCTCTTTCAGTCTGTGTTGCTCTGCCATTCAAGTAGAGTGGTGGGTTATGGGTGGCTGGGGATGACCTTTGAAACCTGTTATTTTTATGCTGTACAGCTATTCTTTTTTGAGAAGAATCTAGTAGTAAAACAGATGGCCAGAGAACCCCTTGCAAAAATGGAAATCTTTGTTCTAGAAGCTAAAAACTGGACAGACAATGAAGATATTTGTTAACCCTAGGATACAAGAAATGTTGGCAGTGTGAGAGCTGTAAGTGAGAACTCAGATGAGGATAAAAGGATAATACTATATTATTGGGTAACATTTTGCTAATTTCTTTTTTTTAAACTGTACTTAGTTTAAAATTATACTTGACACTTTTTCCATTTTTTAAAAAAATGTAAAATAGTAACCTCAAAGTGTATTAAAATTGACACATTTCTGATATAAAACTGTTGGAGGTTACCCAAAAATGCTTTCAGCACATATAGATCCTTACACAATATATTTCTTGGATACTTAAGCAGTTTCATACAAATACAGACGGGTATACAAGAAAAAAGGCACTGTAATCTCTGTTTGTGTGTGGAGGGTGGTTGCAGCATTTTATTTTGACGTTTTGAGAACCTCTGAAATGTGAAGTTGAATTACAAGGAAGGTTTAGAGCCTGCTCCTGCTCTCCTTCCAGTCAGTAACAAAGCTGCTTTGAAGGACTGAACTAATGAAATGCATAAATAAAACCTGAATTAAGAAATAATACATGTACACCACTATAACAAACTATGAAGATCAAAAATAATCTCTCCCATTGTTTTATTTCTGTGAAGTGAACCTCAAAATGATATTTTTGGGTTATGTTAGAATAATAACTCATGGAAGTCAGTAACCAAAACTAGTAAACTATATGGACAAATTAAAAGACAGTAATTAGGAATAAAACAACTTTAATTTTTAAAGAAAATGAAAAAGTGGTGAGCCTTATTACTATTTTGTGAGAATAGTTCATAGTATTTACAAAGAACTTACTGCCAAATGAAAAAAAATCATATATAGAAAATATCAAAGCACAGATCATTTCTGACCACATACAACAGATGCAACTATTTAAATAGAGTTGTTTTCTGAAACAGTAGAAATGGAAAAAAGTGTTCACTTCAGATCCTTAATATACTTACGTTAATGTGTTCTATTAAACATGTTGTTAGCACTGTCAGATGCAATGCATCTCCATTACTATTAATATTAAAGGAGTTATTCTCTGCAACACAATGACATGCTGAATGAATGAGGTAGAATTAATTTGAAGCAGCTGAATATATGTTGTTGAAAACCATATTTGTGTATAAATGCCATCATATTAGATATAAGTGATAGTGTTTTACTGAGCTCTGCTGCGGTGACTGTACCATAGAGAATTGTGTGCCTCAAGTGTGAAAATAGACTACTTAGTCGGGATGTTGTTTATGTTCAGTATCCATGATTAACTCACTTTAGCTAAGCTAACAATATTTAAATTCTAACAATATAGCTTTGGAACTGATGCTTTTCTATCTATTTCAGTTTCTCCTCAAAATTACAGAGCCGTATGACATAATTATAACTTCTTTCCTTCTCAATCTAATATTAAAAACTTCTTGCCATGTTCATTCCTAGTATAACTCCAGTGAAGTCACAGTGGGACGCTAATGGAGCCTTTCTTGTTGGGCAGAAGAACCGAACGTTTTAGTTCAATTTAGGGTTTGGCCTTCACTAGTGCTTTGGAGAAGCCGAGAGTACAGCTAGCCCTTCCCCTACACAGATGCCACGCAGTGGGTAGCAACAATTCATCTCACTATGCTGGGGAACATAGGTTGGGTAGAACAGTTAGTGCTGCCACCAGGAGACCTTAGAAGAAACTGCTCTGGGTACGTTTTGACCTGTCCAGAGCTGCACCGCATGAACTTACACTATACTTTTTCTATGGTATAATGAGATTCACTGCCATCTGAGGTAATGTGTGTTCAAAAGACATTATGACCTACTTCTAGTTACTAACTTGTTGTTAAGGATAAACAGAATGATTGACAGTACAAATTAATATTCTTTCATAAATATTAAAAGAGGGTGTGATAGATACAAAAGCAGTACAGTACAGCAGCGCTGAAGCGCCGTGGGTTAGGAGTTCCAGTAAGAGTACGTAGACTCAGATTTTCAAAAGAACTGAAGATTTAATAACTCCATTTAGGCATCCAGATAAGTCACCAGAACAAGGGGAGCAACCGGGTACTGAGCATTTATAAAGCGGCCACTTCACTGAGTTGTCTAAATGGGGGCTGAGCACTTTTAAAAATAGTTATTAAAATATTAGAGTGATTGTTTATCCTAAGATCACTACTCACAAAATCTATAGCTACTCCTTTGACGTCAGGAGGAACTGAGTGTCCTCAGCATCTATGAAAATCGGGCAGAAGACACCTCAGCTTCAGCACCCAGGCTTTTGGTGTACAAAACTAGTGAACATTTCTGAAAAATCTGATGGCATAGGACTATTTTTCCCTTAAAGTTCATCAGTACAAAAACTAATGATGGGCAATCAGGCCTTGCTGTCTGGTTTTCCACTTCCCCCCTCCATACACACACATTCTAACTACTAACTTATTAAACAATAAGTTAGTCTCAACTTTAACTAGAGTGGGAAACCCACCCCACAGTAATTTTAGCTGTTAAAAAACCCTGGAAGTGTTTACAGTGAGATTACCTGATCATTACTGATGGGACTGTCGCTTTATGAAGTCTAAGCCAATAAGAATGTAGTTTTTCAATATGGCATAGTGAGTAGCTGTCACTCTGCATCAACAATGGCCATCCATCTTAGTTTATTTACTTTGTCTCATCTGATAGAAATAATGTCAGTGGAAGAAAATGTTATTGCAGCCTAATTGCCTTCCACTGAAAATAAACTTGGCAATATCACCTGCAGTGTTCATTTTCAACAAATGGTTTCTCTTTCTCTCTAAGTATTTATCTTGCAGGAAGAGGCCATTATCCAATGACAATGTTATATTCCATTCACTTTATCTGTTTCTTTTAGTTGCCTAAAAGCCCGTGCAGTGCAAATAATTCATTTAAGTGGACATATAAAGAAAATCTATCTGGACATTCCCAGAGTAAGTTTATCTTCGTAGCCATGGTTATCTCAGTTGGCAGTCTATTCATTTATTATATTAAATCTTTTTCATTATAATCACTCTATTGTACTGTTTCTCAAACTGTGAACGCCTGAGCTTTTTCAAGGGGAAATGTAAGCAAGATGTGAGGGAGGAGGGAGACGTATTTTTTGTAGTGGCAGTTGATGCCCAATAAAGGTTATGGGACTGGAGGTAATAAGCTGCTTTCCCAGGTGTCGTGTCTCCTCCTCTCCCCACCCCACACTAACAGCCTCTATCCTGAAATTTGATAACATTTTCCAAATGAAAAACTAGGACATTATGAGGTGGAGGCAGGAAGAAAAGGTTTTGTTCTCTTTATTGTCTCCTATCTCCTTTCCCTTTCAGAATTATAAATTGAAGCACTTTACAGTAAAGGTGAGGCAGGACGGTAGAAAACAGTATCCGTCTGTCACCCTTCAGTTGTTGTGCTAATCTCCTTCCTCTCCCAACCCCCTTCAAATCTAATTCCTACCTTACCATAGCCCCTAGTGACCATGAACTCCTGCTTTTTGGCGTATTGATTTTCACATTAGACTCAGCTCAAGCAGAATCGTCAGGTATTGTTCCTATTGAACCTTCTGTAGACAATACGTCCCCTCCTGAGTAAATGGCCCAGCAAGAATAGCAAAAAAGATTAGCATGACATTCTTCTCTGTGGGCCTGGTTGATCCTGTGTGTGTGTGTGTGCGTGCGTGCGTGCGTGCGTGCGCGCGCGCGAAAGTAGTTACACACCTACTGGTACAAAGAGAAAGGTAATGAAAGCATCCTTATGCTGCTGTCACAAGCAAGGGGGAAGGGAATAGAAGAAAGATATCTGTGTGTTTGTCATGTCTTCTGTAGTAGAGCGAGCAGATTTTGGAAAGAAGAGATGGTCATCAAGGTCAAAGCTCATCTTTCATATGGTGCCTTCTAGAAGTGGAGTGAATAAAGAATGAGCAATTTAATGCCATTGCCACATATGAAAATGTAGCTGTTGGGCAGTCACTTTTTCATGGTGAATACTGCATATGTGCCAAAAAGACCAGTTTCATAATGACCATATCCAATTTGCTTGCTGGTAACATATGCCATTCTGTGTCCTGTTTTATTTTGTGAGTGTTGGGGCATTGTGTCCACAACAGACTTGATAAAAGGAGAAATATAAACCCAATCCTGGAAGCCTCATGCACCCCAGCAATATTGCTCATGTGAATGCAATGGATTAGTCTGGGAAGTAGGGGTTGCAGGCTCCAACCCAAAGTCTTTTTCCCTTTTGCTGGTGGTGGTGTTTGTATTGCTTGTATATAAAACATACAAATGTAAAGACAAATATACCCTCAACAAATCAACAGCCGAAGCAACAAGTGCAGGACCATTTAGCTCGTAAGATCGTATCTCTTGAGATAGAGCATCAGATTCTTTACTTGTTATGGCTCGTTGGTCCCATTCAGAAAGTGTAAAGGTGCCATAACCTGAGTGCCAAGACTGAGCGTAGAATTCCACAGTCAGAGGGGAACTTTCTGCTGACGCATCTGTGCCTCTATCAGGACTGCACCATTGCGCTCCTTGTCACAAAATGTTGGGGACTCAGAGGAGGTAGGGGTGTGCATGCAGCAGGCCTGGAGGGAGCATATCCGAGTGGAGTTCCCCTCATCCTATCTCCTTATCTGAGCAGTGCTCTTAGAAAGGAGAGAATTTAGCCCATAAGTATTAATTCCCAGTGTCCCATAATCTTCATAAGAATGGCCATCCTGGCTCAGACCAATGGTCCATCTAGCCCAGTATTCTGTCTTCTGACAGAGGCCAATGCCTGGTGCTTCAAAGGGAATGAACAGGCAACCAGCAATTGATCCATCCCGTCTACTCCCAGCCTCTGGCCATCTGAGGTCAGGGACACCTAGAGCATGGGATTGCATCCCTGACCATCCTGGCTAATAGCCATTGATGGACCTATACTCCATGAATTTATCTAGTTCTTTTTTGAACCCTGTTATAGTTTCACTTTCGCAGCATCCCTGGGCAATGAGTTCCACACATTGACTGCAATGTCTTGAGAAGCACTTCCTTTTGTTTCTTTTAAACCTGTTGCCTATTATTTTAATTGGGTGACCCTGGTTCTTGTGTTATGAGAAGATGTAAATACCACTTCCCTATTCACTTTCCCCACACCAGTCACAATTTTGTAGACCTTTATCATAACCCTGTTAGTCATCTCTTTTCCATGCAGAAACATACCAGTCTTTTTAATCTCCTCACCCAGAAGCTGTTCCATACCGTTAATCATTTTTGTGGTACTTCTCTGTATGTTTTCCAATTCTAATGTATCTTTTTTGAGATGGTATGACCAGAACTGCATGCAGTATTCAAGTTGTGGGTGTACCATGGATTTATATAGTGGCATTATGATATTTTCTCTCATTATCTTTCCCTTTTCTTATAGTTCCTAACGTTCTATTAGTTTTTTGGCTGCCACTGCGTATTGAACAGATATTTTCAGAGAACTATCCACAGTAACGCCAATCTCTCTTTCTTGAGTGGTAACCACTAACTTAGACCCCCATCATTTGTATGTGTAGTTGGGGCTATATTTCCAGTGTGAATTACTTCGCATTTATCAACATTGAATTTCATCATTTTGTTGCACAGTCATCCAGTTTTGTGAGATCCCTTTGTAACTCTTTGCAGTCAGCTTTGGACTTAACTATTTCAGTAATTTTGTATCGTCTACAAATTTTGCCACCTCACTGTTTACCCCTTTTTTCCAGATCATTTATGAATACGTTGAATAGTAGTGGTCCCAGTACAGGTCCCTGGAGGACACTACTATTTACCTCTCTCCATTCTGAAAACTGATAATTTATTCCTATCTTTTATTTTCTGTCTTTATCCAGTTACTGATCCATGAGATGACCTTCCCTCTTATACCATAACTGCTTACTTTGCTTAAGAGCCTTTGGTGAGGGACCTTTCTACTACGAGTGATTGCTCATATCCATTCCACTATAGGTGTGCACTTGCCACCATGCACTGGTTCCCGGAACTTATTTTCCCTCAGCAGATCCTGTAGGGTCGGCTTAGGTGCCCCCTGGTGTGCCGCACTCATGCCGAGGCACATAAGGCACCGCCAACCCTACGGCCCCTCAGTTCCTTCTTTCTGCCCGTGACGGTCACTGGAACATCTCTTGCCTCGTGCAAGTAGCTTTCCCCTTACATTTGGACTTGATAGTTTTGTTTGATAGTTGTTAGTAATGGTGTAGTTAGGAAGCCCTCCTAACAAGGGGATTAATGCCAACGGGCCATGCCCGGCTCACCAGGTTTTAAGCCTTCTACAACCTGTGGCAAGGCTTTCCCAGTGAGTGACCCTCACGACTGCTTCCTAAATTGTCTAGGGGAGCAGCACGTGAGGAAAAAGTGCAAGATTTGTAGAGCCTTCAAGCCTCAGACCCAGAAGTAGAGGAGACCAGGCTGAAGGCTATTCTCATGGAGGTGGTTCTCTGTCTGGCCTCCGAGCCACCATGTTTTACCTCGGCACCAAGTGTCTCCTCAGTGCGGAGCGCTCCGTCAGCACCAGAGTCCTCCCAATGCCGTCCCTCTCTGGTACCGAAGAAACGACGATGCCAGCGCGAGGAGCGCTCTCACTCTCCTCCTTCGCTACACTGTGGTCTGGGTCAAGCCCGGAGGTGCTGGAACTGCAGCCTGTTGAGCCAGCTTCCGGGCCTGCACCTCCGCGCAGGGAGCCTCCCCCGAATCCTGGAGGTGGGGGAGTCCCCCTACAGTAGCCGTCGACACTGGAGGCTTTCCAGGTGGCACAGAACCTAATGGCCTTGCCCACGCCTCCGCGCCCCTCCCCCCCTCTCGGCCGAGGGCTGGTATCCCAGGGAAAACCCGTGCTGGGTGCCCCTGGTGGATGGTCGAGACCCTGCTCGAAGGAGAAGTCTCCCACCAGACAGGCTCAGAGGGTAGAGCATGAGAGCTCCGAGTCGGACTCGTCGAGCTCATCATCACCACGGCACCAACATTGTTCCTCGACACCACACTCCAGACGGCACCAATCCAGGTCAGCATCGTGCACCAGACTGTCGTCCTGCTCTCGCTCCTCGCGGTCGGGCTCAGCACCAACGAGTCAGAAGTGGCACCGATCCCAATCTCCAGGAGGGAAACAGCTCCGCAAGTCATCGGTGCCTCGGCATCAAACATCGCCATCCTCGGTGCCAGCAAGATGACTCCTGCTCCGATCTCATCAACACCGGCATTCTTTTTGGATTTTAATAGATTGGTGAGGCATGATTTCCTTTTACAAAAGGCATGTTGACTTATCCCTAACAAATCATGTTCATTTGTGTATCTGATAATTTTGTTCTTTACTATAGCTTCAATCAGTTTGCCTGGTTCTAAAGTTAGGCCTACTAGCCTCTAATTGCCAGGATTGCTTCTGGAGCCATTTTTAAAAAATTGGTGTTACGTTAGCTATCATGCAGTCATCTAGTACAGAAGCTGATTTAAATGATAGGTTACAGATCACCGTTAGTAGTTCTGCAATTTCATATTTGAATTCTTTCAGAACTCTTGGGTGAATACCATGTGGTCCTGGTGATTTATTACTGTTTAATTTATCAATTTGTTCCAAAACCTCCCCTTTTGACACCTCAATCTGCGACAGTTCCTCCTAAAATTTGTCACATAAAAAGAATGGCTCAAATGTTGGAATCTCTCTCTCATCCTCTGCATTGAAGACTGATGGAAATAATTCATTTTGCTTCTCTGCAATGATCTTGCCTTCCTTTACTGCTCCTATAGCACCTCGACCATCCAGTAGGCCCACTGATTGTTTCGTGGGCTTCCTGTTTCTAATCTAGTGCATTCATCCCTGAGCTGATGTTGCCTGCTGAGTTCAGAATCTCTTTCCTTAATCTAACAGATTTCTCACACTAGAGCCGACTGCTATGATTACATGCAATCTGCTATGTTTTGGATATGCAGAAGTTGTAAAAGTGCAGATGCTTTTATTAACTTTATCTGAACGAGTTCTGTTCCTTATTTGAAACTTTCCTGCTCACAGAAACCACATGCAATTCTTATTTGTTTCATTATATTACAGATGTGCATAGATTTGATGGGACTTCAGGGTATGTTTTATGTTGTCCTGTTAACTAATCGTTTTGAAGTATTCTTCCATCCAATATGTTATATTTTTACATGAAAGGCCAGCACCACATGTGTAAAATATACCACTGAAATGAATCTTTTTAAAAAATTGGGAAAGGACTCTAATGAACACTCCTTTTCAATTATTTGTGCAGTGGAGTGGCCTAAATATTTACATCAGGAGAAGTTTAATTTTTATGTGAGTGAGTGAGTGAGGAGGGTGGGTGGGTGGGTGGGTGGGAAAAGATGTCAGAAACCTTGAACTACTGAGAGAGTAAACCAGGGAGAATTGAGGGGATTTTTATTGTGGGGAATTCTTTCCTTATTTATATTACTACTTTGATTTCATTTTTAAATAAAAAAAAGTGATTTGCAAATGAGTGACACCTGATCAAAAGTGTCTGTTACACAATTATAACACAAAGAGAATTAGACATGAGAGGCTGAATTATATCTATTACATTGTATTGATCTGCAAGCCTCTTCCATAAGGAGATATGTATCTTGTTGTTAATGCATAATACTCAGAAGTTTCTTTTTAGGTTCCTTTATAAATACACACAGCTGTGTGATTAATGAACTATTTGCAACTTTCTCTTGTTTTTAAGATTCTTTTCATATTCATATTTCTAGTTTATTAGCCAGGTTATCTTTACTGCTTTTTTATTGCATTTATTATAAATGTGTATATGTTCCATCTTTACAGTTCATGCAGGGCTATTATGGTGTTTTACCGTGACTTGTCTAGAATAATAAGAAAAAGGTACAAGAAATAAAATAAAAAAGGGAATATTATTAACTGTGTAGGTTCCATTGTATCTTATGCCCTAGGGAGATTGATTTAACTGCTGGAGCATATTATTTCATATACAGCATTTATGGAAAGTTATGCATCATGAAGCAGTAGACAGATGATATACCAATTAGATCTTAAATTAGTTTATATTATATATATATTATAGTTATATTATAATCTTATGAAAACTACTCAATAGATTTTACACTCTGCTACCATTGTACAGAACATTGTGCCAGTCAGTTTTATTAACATATGTCAAAGCAGAAGATTTTGGCAAGTAGGCTCACATACAGTACTACTGCAAATTTCATTGTAAGGGGAGTGTTTAATATTTCTCATAGACTCATAGACTCATAGGTCAGAAGGGACCAATATGATCATCTAGTCTGACCTCCCGCACAAGGCAGGCCACAAAACCCTACCCATACACATTTATAACAACCCCGAACCCATGACTGAGTTATTGAAATCCTCAAAAGTGAGATTTGAAGACCTCAAGCTGCAGGGAATCCACCAGCAAGCGACCCATGCCCCATGCTGCAGAGGAAGGCGAAAAACCTCCGTGGCCCCTGCCAATCCGCCCCGGAGGAAAATTCCTTCCCGACCCCAAATATGGCGATCAGCTAAACCCTGAGCATGTGGGCAAGACTCACCAGCCGGCACCCAAAAAAGATTTCTCTGCAGTAACTCAGTTCCCATCCCATCCAGCATTCCCACAGACCATTGAGCAGACTTATCTGCCGATAATCCAAAATCAATTGCTCAAATTAAACTATCCCATCATAACATCCCCTCCATATACTTATCAAGCTTAGTCTTAAAGCCAGATAAGTCATTTGCCCCCACTACTTCCCTCGGAAGGCTATTCCAGAACTTCACTCCCCTAATGGTTAGAAACCTTCGTCTAATTTCTAGTCTAAATTTCCTAATATCCAATTTGTACCCATTCGTCCTCGTGCCTATATTAGTACTAAACTTAAATAATTCCTCTCCCTCCCTAACGTTAATCCCCCTGATATATTTATATAGAGCAAGCATATCCCCCCGGAGCCTTCTTTTGGCCAGGCTAAACAAGCCAAGCTCTTTGAGTCTCCTTTCATAAGGCAGATTTTCCATTCCTCGGATCATCCTAGTAGCCCGTCTCTGAACCTGTTCCAGTTTGAATTCATCCTTCTTAAACATGGGACACCAGAACTGCACACAATATTCCAGGTGGGGTCTCACCAGCGCCGTATATAACGGCACTAACACCTCCTTCTCCTTGCTGGAAATACCTCGCCTGATGCATCCTAAAACCGCATTTGCTTTTTTAACAGCCATATCACATTGGCGGCTCATAGTCATCCTGTTATCAACCAATACCCCAAGGTCCTTCTCCTCCTCCGTCGTTTCCAACTGATGCATCCCCAACGTATATGTAAAATTCTTATTATTAATCCCTAAGTGCATGACCTTGCACTTTTCACTATTATATTTCATCCGATTACTATTGCTCCAGTGTACAAGGTGGTCCAGATCTTCCTGAATAGCATCCCGGTCCTTCTCCGTGTTAGCAATACCCCCCAGCTTCGTATCATCCGCAAATTTTATTAACACATTCTCGCTCTTTGTGTCAAGATCAGTTATAAAAAGGTTAAATAAGGTCGGTCCAAGAACCTTTTAACACCAAACAGATTTTGTCTTAGAAGCAGTACAGTGGTGACTAGCAGCAAGAATGTGGCATGAAGACCACTGCCCCTAGAGTGGGACTTCAAGAATGCTGCCAAATGGGGGTCCTCGTATTATGTCTGCCTCAGGCACTATGCCTCCAGGATTGCCAGAGAGACAAGATGGGGGAGGTAAATATCTTTTACTAGAGCAACATCTGTTGGTGAAAGAGACATGGTTTCAAGCTACAGAGAGCTTTTCTTCAGAGCTGGGGAAGGTACTCATAAGCTAGATCTACACTAGAAAATTTTGGGGGGGGTTAACTAAACCAACCTAACCCCTGGTGTAGACAGTGCTAGAATTTATCCTTCCACCTAGCTGCTACTTCTCGAAGAGGTGAATTACCTACGCCGACAGGGGAATTCCTCTCGTGGTTCGGTAGTATCTACACTGAAGGACAAGGACATTTTAATGTAGACATACACACACTGTCACAATACAAGGTGGAACAGATTGTCTAACATAAGTAGTGAACACGTTGTAAGAGATCATCCAAAGTGAAGTGGACCATTAACACCTTTGCTGCCGTAGAACAATAAAAAGGGGATTACTGGGTTACAGATTGTTGTAATAGCTCATAAATCCAGTGTATTTATTATGACCATGATTTTTAGTGTCTCACAAAATTATGAATTTAAACTCCTGGGCTCATCTTTTGAAGGTGTTGTTCAAGTGTCCTATGAAGACTGAGAGGTCAGATGTGGAGGGATTTGTTTATTGAAAAGTGTTCACCCACAGGGGGATATAATGTTTTTGTCTTTCATCATTTTTCTGTGTGAGTTCATTCAGGAGCATAGTGAGTGTCTCTTTTCACTCAGATAGTTATTGGGGCATTTAGTGCATTGGTTGAGGTACACCATACGTTGTGATAGGCCTGTGTAGAACCTTTAGATCTTCAAAGGTGTATTGTGGGGAGTAGTGACATATCTCCACTGCCATGATTATCAACAGGTTTCGTATCTCTTGTTCATGATAGGGTCTAGTGCCGCTTTGAATTGGAGAGCCCTGGTCTGTGTGGAACTTGCTTCTGATACTGAGTTTGGTGAGGATGGGGAGTTTTTGAAGTGCAGAAGATGGGGTCCAGGGAAGATTTCTTTCAGGATGAGGTCCACATCAAATTTGGGATATAATTATTTAATGATACTCTGTATGCGTTCCAGTGTGCAGTGGTAGGTGACAACTGGAGTGGTGGAGTTAGAGGGTTTTTTCCCCCCATATTGAAGCAGGTTCTTTTGGGGTCTTTGGGTAGCCCATTCCATGCTACTATCTGCTTTTCTGGTGGAGTGTCCTTAAAAAAGCAGTTTTAATTGTGTTAAGGTGTGTATCCCAAACTTTGTCCTTGAAGCAAATTTGATGGTATCTGAGTGCCTGGCTGTAAATAATGGATTTCTTGGTGGTTACAAGGTCTGTGAAGGTAAGTGTGATGATCCAGGGGTTTCTTGTATATAGCTGTTTTTTGTGTTCCATTGTTCAAGCTGATCATGGTGTCCAGGAAATTGATGCTGGTATGGAAGTATGCCAGAGAGAATTTAATGGATGGGTGGTAGTTGTTGAAGTTGTGGTGGAAATCTGTGTGGGAGTTTGTCCTCTGTCCATAGGATGAAAATATCATCAATGTATCTCAGGTACATTATTGGTTTTGTGGTGCATTTGTCCAGAAATTCTTCTTCAAGTTGGCCCATGAAGTGGTTGGCATATTGGGGAGCCATCTTGGTACCCGAGGCTGTTCCCCTGGATAGGACAAAATATTTGTTTGTTGTTGAATATAAAGTTGTTATGGGTGAGGAAGAAATGGTTGAGTTTGGTGATGTGTTTAGGGTGGATATCTGAATCCAGATTGTCCATTGTATTGTAGATATTTGAGGCAGGCAGTGATGCCATCATTGTGAGGGATGTTATATTCATGGCAAGGATCCAAGCTTTGCATGGGAGTATGAAACACAGTGGGCTTATTAAAAGGGTACAGTGTGAACAACCCTCTCACTAGTTCAGCTTCACTGGCTGATATGGAAATGGCTGTACAGTATGATTTTGACCCCAGCTTGGTTCCTTCTCCTCCCACTTGGAGAGGTTATTGCTGTTCTTGGCGATAGCCTTGTGTGGTCCTTGCTCTCAGAAAATTCAGGAATTGGGTTTATGACTAGCACCTGTGCAGAGCTGTAAGGTGGAAATGCTTTTTTTACCCTCTCTTCCCCCCATATGCAGCTGTGTCGTGCTAGTCACAACTAAGGTTGTTGTATCTATCTCATTAAATATTTAATACTTAAAAGGGATTATTTATGAAGATTATGCACTATACCCTAGGGTCAACAGGGTTGCATTGTTATAACTAGATGATGATCATAATAGCCATTCTAGGTTTCCTCTGTATGGATGGACATATATAGAAATGGAGGCTGACGTTTTCTATGACAGACCTGCTCCAGTGCTGGCTAGAATCCCACTGTGGAGCACTATTCTTGCTTTATGCTAGCATGCCTGGATGCTAGCTGTCTACAGGAGGATAGGGAGGGTTGGGATAAGGGTAGTGTCATGGCCCTTACCCCTCTTCTCAATGAACCAGTGGAGATGATGCTACTGAATATGAGCAGGGGATGTGCAGCCAGTGTTTTAGCAGAACATCAATACAATTTTTATATAAACTGTCCATATACCCCGTGAACAGGAGCATTTATAAAGGTGAATTAGAAGGAAATCAAGATGATCTGTTTCTGCTAAGTGCTGGAATAACTTCTGCAGGCTCAGGGCCTGGGGGAGAGATGACTAACACCAGACGGAAAGGCATAGATCATGGAAGGCAGAGAGCTCATTTACATGAGTTACCTTAAACAGTGCCTCATTTCCCTGCCACCAAACATTATTTTTCCCTTCTGGCTTGTTCAGTGGACCTTTTTCTGGGAATGGTCCAGTATGCAATTGGTATACTCTGCCTTCTGGGGCTTGTAGACCTTTTGAACAGAAGCCTTTAATCTTGTTAAGATGAGAGAGATGAAGAGAAAAGGAGTGGTTGATTATTTGCAACACCTCCTTCACATACATATGCACGCTACTATTAAAATGTAAATAATATATTTTGACTCTCAAAGCTGATATACAGAAGTATTATAGAAAAGAAATATGATTCCCTTTTTATGTCTACATGAAGCTGAACTCTGAGAGGATCATCACATATTACATGTAACAGGAGGGATTTGCTATATGCATAGTAATTGTTGTCATCCAGTAGATATATTCATATCTGGAGGACAAAGTTGTTACGGTTTCATTATTTTCTCCCCTCAGAGGCCAAACCACTCTAATTAAGTCTATTTAAGGGGGAGGGAATCATTCACTCCCTGTCTGTCCTTGTTAAGTGACTACTACTTTACTTACCTGTGCTCCGAGTGTTCCATTTTAACTGTGGATTATTCAACAAGACAATTTACTACCCTTCTTCCCCATTATGAATGATAAAAGTTACAAGAGTGGCTTTCTGAGCACACAGCTACTGATGGAATCCCAGCAGAAAGTTACAGCTTTTGTGAATCTGATGCCAATTCTTATTTTTCAAGGTATAACAAAACATATAAATCATGTTCAGCACAGTAAACCTGTGAAGTGAAAGCCTTTTTTACAGTCCAGTATATTTATTAGTTTCTACTAAATTACAGCAATGTTTTTCCTATTTTTTTCATTTCTATCATTCCCCCCCCCCCACCCCTGGTCATTCTGTGTCTTGCTATCTTTACATTGGATGAACTTTCACTTCTGTGTTTTTACAAGTCACATCCTCACCCCAGTTCCTGATGGAATTTTATGATTTAAGGGCTGTACTCTTTCTAAATTCAGTAATCGTATGATCTCTCCAGGATAGGCTGAGCAAACTGTACATCTTTTTTTCTCAGCCAACCTCTGCTTTTCGTGGTATTGGTTTGTTTATGCAGAGATGGCCTTATGTCTGTGTAGAACAGCATAGGCCCCACTCGTACAGGGAACCCACACCACATGCACTCGTGCTCCCCCTAGTCAGAATGCCATCCTCAGTTCACCTGTCCATGGTCCAGTGACAGGTAGCTATGTTAGAGACTGAATCTCTTAGTTGCCCTTCCCTTCTCAGAAAGTTCTGCTTTAGGGGTTACAGTGAATATATGTGGGAGGAATCCGGTTGTAGGTAGCGTGGAGAGTGGCCCTGCTTATGTTACTTTGTGTATCCTCCCACAAAATCTGGGTCTCAAAATCTGGTTTGCTGTACCCGTGTGTTCATGAGATCACAACATGTCACTCCAAGTTATAAAGAAAAATTCATTTTAAAAATAAAATTAATTAGATGTAGGCCAAAATAAACGGAAACCCTACTCTTCTACGTTGCAGATACATATATGCAGAGGAATTGTCACCATTTAAGAACTTCTTCCAAGGTTTCAGGAATAGTATTTTAAAACCGCCTTACTCTTATACTGTGAATAAAACTTACATTCAACCAGCAAAAGAAAGGAAATTAAGAGCTGCAGTGCAACTCCCTTTGATGTACCTAGGCAATACAATAGACCTGAAATATAATTCTAACCTTCTTTCTATGTGTGGTATTCATTGCTTCATAGGTCAAAGATCCACCCTAATAAAGTAATATATAATGCACATAGAACCACAGCACTCCACAGAACGGGACGCTTCATCCCTCCACAAGTCTAGCTACAGGCTCTGGGCTCCTTCAAAATGACAAGTCTACTGCCAAATTCCTGCTGCATCAGTACAGTGGAATAAAAAATGCTCCACAAAGAGCAAATATAATTAAATTCCAAACACTTAAAAATGCAAGCAATTAACAGCAAAACATAAAGGCAAATAAAGCCAACATAGTGACTACCTCCTTCCTTAAATCCTGATCAAGAAGCAGGATCACAGCACGACAGAACAAATCAGAAAAGGGGGGGAAGGGGGAATGTCTGTCTCATTAGCCCTTCCTCAGTAGAGTTAGAATATTCTTTCATTTCAACAGCTCAGCCTGGAAAAAGCTATGGGAACAACATGACTGATTCTCAAAGATCACCTTTACAAAACAAAGCCACAGGAAAGATAGCATGGTTGTTAGTCTATATCCAGTCCTCTGAGGATTCCAATATAGTTTTTTGCCAGTCCCAGCCTCTTGTTCTCTGCAGACTTCAAAATGATCTCTATTTTTTGTTTTACTTTTCTTTTAAAGATAAAAGTATTAGCACCCATTCCAAAACCAAATGTTCTGCACACAGTCTAAAAGACTTATGAGCTGTTTTCCTAAAATACCATTGCCATTAGCAGTGTCCTTCTGATACTTCAACACCGGATTTGGCGGCAGTCGACGGGAGATATGCAAGAGACGTAAATCACTTGTGTATCTCCCATTGACTTTGCTGCGTCTGCTCCACATGCCGTCCGCACTGTGCTGCGCCAACGGGAGCAGCGTTCCCTTCGACGCAGCGCTAAGCCGCTTACTGGGGTGGTTTTCCTACGTCGATTTCTGGATCGATTGAGCGGATCTACACAAACCGCTCAGTTGATCCAGAGACATGGAACTGATGGTGGCAAATTTGCTGCCATCAGTGTAGATCCAGCTTCAAGTCTCATGCAAGTTTCTCAGTCTTTAGAATGATGTTGCGTACCTGAAGAGAACCGTAAAATAAATTGTTGCAAAAGAGCAGTCACCTTCTGTGTCTCACCCTCAGTGTTTTTCAAGTAGAAATGACAAAAGTGATGTCTCTGGTACTTACACCATTCCAATTCAAGGGTCGTGATTCATGCTTTAATTGAGGCGAGCTGCCACTGATCCAAGGAGGCTGTTTTGGCAGTTGAGAATCAGGACCTACATATATTAATCCATATTTCTGCAAACTAGAAAACTGCTGAATTAAGAATTTTATTAGGTGACTCACCTTGGCTCTCCGTAGGACTCCAATTATATTGCATTTTTTAAACTTTAGTATATTCTTCATCCCATTAACTCTTCAAGAAAACATCTTATCTTTAATAAGCTTGCTGTGATTATATTCTACTTGCACAGACGCTGTATTTTTTCATACTAGAGTCTTGCTGCTCCACAGCTACAGTCCTTCCCACTCCAAATGTTTGGCTTTTCTTCTTGATTGCTGCCTGTGACTCCTGCAATTTCTCCAGCCATTTGTGTGTCTTTTTTCTTTTTCTTCAGTATAATGGAATGACTTTTAAGATTCTAGAAACCAGATGCAGTCCCTGTGTCATATATGCATCTTATGGATATAGAAAGCATGACATTTTTTACCTGCAAGGAAAGGAATTTGAAAAATAAACTTTTTATCTTTTTTGATATTTTCTACACTAAAAATAAACCTCAACTGCAAAAAACAAAACAAAACAAAAACACACCTGTGCTATGAAAATAATTAAATGACCACATACATTCCTCTGATTGAGTGCATCCTCTCAGTTCCTCATGTAAAATTGTGCACCTGAATCCTTATTTAGGTATCAAAGGCCTGAATTTCAGAGGTGTTGAATGCCAGCAGCTCCTGTTGTAGTCAATGGGCGCTGCACAAGTTCAGCACCTCTAAAAATCAGGCTGCTGGTTTAGGTTTAATACAAATGTAGGCGCCTAACTTTGGACACCTGATTTTGAAAATTTTCATCCTTGACTCTACTTCATAGCTTGATCTATGTACCAGTTATTCGATGGCCTGATCTATATGCATTGAAACCCTGGGTTTTTGCAAGTTAGGAACCTTTTGTAAAAATGTGAAAGTGAAAAGAGTACATAGGTGAAAACAAGTAATACAGGAGGCCTTGAGTAGAGGTGAACTGGAGGAATTGTGTGAGTGACACTTGGCTCCCTTCTGTATGGTTCTAGTCAGTGTTATGACTCATTCACTTTTACTAAGTTACAGTGCTATTAAGCAAATACAAGAATGATTTATTAAAATATTTATAGATAGTGAGGAGCAGAAACTGAGTTCTTTAAGGGTCTATCAGTGGTACCTTCCAAGCTTATTGAGGGTCTTAGTAAGGTGCTGAGGAGCTGTGTGGTACATACTCTTGATTTATGTTCAGCGGATGGAGAGGCCAAAGTTATGAGCCACTGCAGCAAAATGGCTTGTAAACTCTTGTAGTGCTGCTTCAGAGTGCACCATGAAGGCACTATCGTCAGTACAGAGCAGTTCAGTGCTCCTGTCACCTTGGTGTTTGCACAGAGATGGGAAAGACTGAAGAGCTTACCAGTGTGGAAGCATGTAAATTACCAGTGTGGAAGCATGTAAATTTGCCATTTGAAGAGCAACAAAGAGTTTGCTCTAGCGTCAAAGCAAAGAATGAAACCAAAAAGACTAGGAGCAAGGGCACATTCTTGCTTCACCCATTTGTGATTGTAAATGGGTCTGTTAGATCACCACCAGGGCTAACTCTTCCAGCCATGCCCTCAGGGACTTGCCGAACAACATCAATAATGTCCCAGCATCCCAATTTAGCAAGCAATTTCCAGAAGGCAGTGCAGTTCACTGTGTCAAATGCCTTGGTTGGATCAAGAAACAGAATGTACAAAGGTTGGTGCTGTTCACAACATTTTTTCCTGTAATTGTCAAAGGATGAAAATCACATCAACAGTGCTCTGCTGAACATGAAAGCCACACTGTGACTCGGATAGAACATCATTGGTGATTTGGTCAGGAATCGGTTCAAGAGTATCCGTGCAAAAATCTGGCCAGCCACGGAGAGCAGAGAGATACTGCAGTTGTTACCACAGTTGCTCTTAGAGTCTTTACACTTTGAGGTAGTGACAATGTTGGCATCTTTTTGCTGTTGTGCTATGATTTCTCGAATCCAGACATGTAAAAAAATTTCAAAAAGCCTATCAATGGGAAGATTTCCTTCATGTTTGTAAACCTTATCTGGAATGGCATTGGGAACAAGGGATTTATTATTTTTCATTACTTGAACAGCCTTCAACATCTTGACTCGTGCGTGGATCAGCAGATGTGTGTGATGTGGACTATTTTCTGACATTATCCAGAGACTCATCAGAAATAGAAAGAGAAATAGAAGAGTTTACAAAACTGTTCACGCCAGTGTTGGTGGAGGGCAGTGCAAGCTGTGATGAGAGATTCACCATCAGTACTTGTTAGCAATCTGAAAGCAGATCAAGTGGGGCCATACACATCTCTGACCACATGACAGAAACCTCTGAAGTCATGGTTATTAGCAAGGGCCTGGAGTTCATCAGCTTGTACGGTCAAACCACATATTTTGCATTTGGCAGAATTTATGTTGGAGTATGCTGCAAATTCCCCTATATCTTGCATTTTTTTTTATTCAGTGTGTGGGTCAGCTAAAAGCGCAGCATGCACCTCTTACTTGGCACCACGGAGATTCGATATTTCAGAATCATTATTGTTGAACCAGTCTGCATGACATCATTTCATATACCCAGCACAATCCACAACAGTGTTATAGATTGTCACACAGTTGTAACCATGCTGCAAGTACATCATCACTGATCATTAGCAGAATGTCTAAAACTGTAGTTTGCCAAACAATTTTCAAAGCTATTGACAGCTCTTTCAGCTGGGCAATATTTATATGCTTAACTGCTTTTTACACATATTCAGCCAAATAGAGAGGAAAAGCTTTGAGTGAATAAGATTGTGCTCAGTCCAGCAATCAACTCCATGTAATACCTAACTTGTGTGCACATCTCTTAGGTCAGACTGTTGGTCCAACACCTAGTCAATCAGATGTGAATGACTGAAGGAAGGTTCACAGCTAGCTCAGCACAGGACTTCAGACCAAAAAAGGGAGAACAGCTATTCACTTGTTATGCCCATGTGTATATCCCACACAGGCCCAGAAGGGGTTAATGTGGGCCTGAAAGGGCAGCTCCTGTGAGAGAGAAAGCTAGGCTTAATTGATAATGAAACCGAACCAGGGTGGGGGGGCACTGGTGGAAATGACGAAGCAAGGAAGAGTGTAGCAGAAAGAGGTTGCAGGGAAAGAGGCTGCAATCATTCTCTGGGGTATAAAAGAGATAGGAAGCAGTCCAGGGAGGCAGCAAGGGGCCTGAGGCATTAGACCTTGGCTGCCAGCTGCAAGGTCCCTGGGCTGGAACTCAGAGTAGAGGGAGTCCTAGGTTCCCCTATAAGGGGAAGGTAGGGTGAAACCCCCTGAGATAAGGGGTTTAAGAACCACAAAGCCTAGAGACAGATGGACAGACCTGCTGTAAGGTCATTGGACTATTATGTCAAAAGGGATGGACTAAAGTGTGACCTGGCCAGAGGGCCAAGTTGCTGGAAGAGAGACCACTGCAGTGACAGAGTGACCATCGTCAGAGGGGCACCATACAGGGAGACAGCCACTATGCCATGCCTGGTGACAGGGAGATGTGCCTACGGTGAGTGGAGCTCTTCACACCCCAGCTGACTGTTAGAAACAAAGACTGCCAGGTGTCAATTCTGGCATGGAGTAATCAGCGGGGGAGAAAAGATGGCCATGCGTGGGTGAGGTTCTGTGGCCTGTGTTGTACAGGAAGTCAGATTAGGTGATTATGATGGTCCCTTCTGGCCATTGACCAGTGATTCTCCTTAGCAATTAAGAGGGAGGGGGAAATAGAGCTTCCCTCAGTGGTGCTCCCAACTCTCCCAAAATAAAGGGCACAATACTCATCTGTCATCTTTTCTGGTTTCACTAACTCAAGCTGTAAGACAGGATCATGATTTGTGTAAAACCTATTAGGGGGCAAGATTAGGAGTACATTTATACTCATGGAGTCTGAGTAGGTCATACCATCTCCATCCTATTATGCACTGGGCCAAACCTCCCTTGGGCTAACCTGCCCTTTGCTTGACCAGTTTATTCATCCATACAGTAATAACTGTCCCCCTTACACTTGTGTGAACCAGGTTCAAGATTTGGTCCACTGAGATTTTGTCTAAAACAAGGGACCATGTTTTCTTTTATTTGTACACTGAGCTCCCTAATACATAAAACCAAGCATTAATGCTGGCAAACTGTGCTTGTCTGTTAGAAGAATATAAAATAAAAAACCCCCAAAACTTGTTTTCCTGGACTGTGGCCAATGTTTAGTGAAGCCACAATGTGTAGTAACTGCTATTCCTTTTAAGCTGTCTAAATTGAAGCTTGTTATACCATAGAATATAGACTTGAATTTCTCTAGGAGCATGTAATAGCTTTTTACTGTAGTTGTAGTTGTTGTTTTTCAATGGTATCTCCAAACTATGAAAAAACATTGACAATTCAAATGCTTGAAATGTTTTATGCCCTGGAAAATAGGTGGGCAAGTAATATCCATTATCAAGCTCTGATTGTCTGTGACTTTATCTTGTATAAAGATGAAAACAAACAGAATCAGTAAGACATGATTTATTTTAAATTCTCTGCAGCTGGAAGCACTAGCTTTTATGGTTATGGGGACAGCTGAGTTTCAGCATATCTGGTTTCAGGCAATAAAGAGCCATAGAGAAAAAGAATGGCAATTATGCACAGATTTCAGATCCAAATCTGTTCAAAAAGGTGCAGCCACAAGTGTGTGCACTGAATGGATGCACTTTTAAATCCTTTATTTATTTATTGCCGTCTTCCCCTCCCCTCCCTCCCTCCCGATGCACAAGAGACCATGGGAGAAAATGTGGGTCTGAAAATCTTTATTAAATCTTTTAAACCCGTAGAATTTGGACAGGGCAATCTAATAGGAGGATAGCAAAGGAATCTACCCACAAACCTATCAGACTGCTGGACAACTGCCACAGCCCATAGTATTTAATAGAACCTGGGGCCCCTGTATGGCTCTGTGCGAGGAGTTTATGCCTGTGGATCCAAGGAGTATTAAATATTCTAGTGCTTCACAAAGCTCAACACACACACAGAGTTCTATACTTCTATGGAAACAGGCCCTATGCAGCACAGCGCAGCTCAAGAGTGCACAGCAGGTGTGGAGTATTGATTTCACAGATTACCCCCAAAGCAGTGGGTCCCATAGCATCTCCATTGCATTAAGGGCCTTCCACATGTGTGGGGTGCCGAAAGCAAAATGTTCAGTATTTGGGGACCAATGCAGCTTGCTCTGCTGCATGGTAAAACTGGAGCTGGCATTTCAAGATGCATTAAATAGAAAGTAAACGTTCTGTTGGGGACTGAGGAGCATTAG
The DNA here is from genome assembly GCA_007922155.1 of Mesoclemmys tuberculata. Classification (NCBI taxonomy): domain Eukaryota; kingdom Metazoa; phylum Chordata; order Testudines; family Chelidae; genus Mesoclemmys; species Mesoclemmys tuberculata. The sequence continues at coordinate 2,028,948 of ML675617.1, read as the reverse complement.
GAATGTTGTAGTATTTCTGTGCTGTTTCTGAACTGGGTGGCAATACAGCGCATATGCTACAGGGGACTTAATAGCACTGAGTTTTTCATTTTTTACTTTTATAACTAATATTTTGTACCGTGGTGAACAAAATATGAGAGACAGCATGAGGAAAGCAGTGGGATATAGATATAGGATATAGATCCTTTGCACCGTGGTAGGTCTTTGAGTCTGGGTTAGTAAGGAACAAAACTCTTTATAATTGGTTGTTCAATGACCCATGCAGAATGAATTATTTGTTTCAATCTGGTTCCTATTGAACATTTGTGGTCTGTTCAACCTCTGAAAACAAACACATAGTTTATCTGTTGCTTAGAGGATATAATCAACACAAGCAAGACTAAGCAGTCACAACAAAGTGGCCAAGGCGTGAACTGCATAGAATCTGAACTGCTATCTCACCACAAGAGGTGGGCTGAAATGTTCAAGACTGAGGCAGCTCAGGAGTTAAGGGGGAACTTGCAGTGCGGCTGCCTAAGATGTTCTTGTTCCATGGCTAATTTTCAGTTTTCAGGTTTGAGCTCTCAGTTCCTCACCTTTTAGAAGAACTAAAATTAATGGATGTACAATACCTTTTGAAATGAAAGGTAAAGATGAGAAATTACCTGGTTTTACTTAGTTTTATTCTGCTTCTGGAATTCACCTATGCTTCCCTACTGTTTTATAAGCAATTGAAGGCTTAGACAAAAATAAAGTAGAAACAGTGTACCCTCTATTGAACTGAAATGTCTGCATAATCAAACCTTGTGGAAAAAACATGATATGCTCTAGCAGGGTGTTTTAGTTCTGCTATTTTAATTGGCCTGGATTTTTGACCTTTAATTAAAAGAAATGGAGGGAGTTTTCATCTATTAACAGCAGTATAATGAAAACATTTATAACGGGCTAGTAATATTCAGCCTTTCTATCAAGCTATAGTTTAATCAAGAACTAATAATGAAGAATTCCATATAGAATCCTGAAAACAGCACAGCTAATTGCATTACATTATTAAACATAATTGGTGCCAGGTACTTAAAACCTTCCACCTACCTTTCCATAATTAGCTGACTCCCTCTAGCTCTCCGCTTTAGCCCCCAGAAGAAAGAACTGGTGAAAGAGGCTAAAGTCAGAAGTATTTCTTACATCTTTTGTTTGCACAAATGATTCACTGAGATGAAAGAGCACAATATCCTAATAGTGTGTAATCACTTCAGCATCAAAACCATTTACTGCATGTGATATAAATGAGGATAAAAATGTATTTTGAAGATATAAATGAGGATATCATTATAGTTTGTTGAAAAATTAGAGGAGCACTTCCAATCTTGAAACCATACTTTTATATCATCTTACCATTTTTACTACCAGCATCTTAAAAATGTAATGCTGAAATTCAGTGAATTAATCTTCTCCAAGTTTGCAAACCTTTTTCTCCTAAATTTTTCAGACTATTAATTAGAATTTTTGAGTGGCTGTTGATTCATTCTGTGATTCTGGGTATGTCATTTGGTTCAACATTTTCAAAAGTGGCCACTGATTTTTCTGGTGCTGCCTTTTTGGGGGAACTGAAATTGAGGCACCTGGGTTTTGATTTTCAAAGGTATTGACAGCTCCTCTCATCGCTATCATTGTCCTAAGTTAAAGCTATGGATGCTGAGCCCTTCTGAAAAATCGGGACCGGTATGTCTCAAATTGGACATTGAAAAACTGAGGCACACAAAATCAGAGGTCTTCATGAAGGTGATAGAATTAACCTCTCTGTGACTGGGTCCATATTGACAGTCTGTGTAGACCCGCTCAGTCAATCTAGAAATCGACGGAGGAAAACCACCCCCGTAAGTGGCGCAGCGCAGTGTGGACGGCGCACAGAACAGATGCAGCAAAGTCAACGGGATATATGCAAGTGTTTTACGTCACTTGTGTATCTCCCGTTGAGTGCCACCGAATCCGGAAGGTAAGTGAAACCTGTGTCTCATTCTACAGGTGTGTTGTGATGCCTAATAAGAATGTGATCCAGTGCTTACTGAAATGAATGAAAAAACTCTCACTGACTTCAGTGGGCCATGGATCAGGCTTTTGATGCTTCGGAAATGCTTTGAAGTCCTCAAATTAACAGACCTGATCAATTAGCCCAAGTTAGACGGAAGACACAATCAATGGAAGTTTTGCATATGCTACGACTTCAGGATTGGGCCCCTGAGAATGGCTGTTAAGAGATTTAAAAACAGACTTGCTACAGTTCCAGAAAGAATATCACTGCCTGAAAACAACAGCAGTTCTTGAATGGCTGGCACAAGGTACTCACTTCCTTTCCCCCAGGAGTTTGTCATGGTGGCATTTCTGTTTTTAAATTTAGCCACTACATTAGTTGGCCAACTTTAAATAAGCATTCTGCTACAATACCATATTTTTAAACTATTACATTTGAAAAGTGACTTTGTAGATTTATCAACACCCATGTTCGCTTTCAGCTGAAAGCAGGATTTGGAACTAATGCTTTCCTGAAGGTACTGTATTTAAGGAACTGTGAAATACTTGTTGCCATTTTAATTTTGTTATAGAAAGTAATGTTAATTGTTATCATTTTGTTCAGCTCATAAACTGAATCTAGTATGTTTGAAACCTCAAAGCATTGTTCTAGTGTCAGCAGTCAAGCTTCTTATCCTTATTTTATCAGTTCTGCATCATAATGTGGCTGTTTAGTTCCAACAAACTCCAGAGAAACAATCCTTCTCCACCTATGTAATACAGGGTCTGTTTATAACTTACGATCTCCATCAGCTAACCTCTGCCGAAAAAGCTGCAAATTGTCTTAGCTCTCTTCTCTTGCATGTGCCCCTGTCTGTTTCCTCAGCTCAGATAAGAGAATGTACCACCAAAAAAAACCTGAAGTATTCTCCTTTTGTCTGAAGAATATTCAAAATGTTTTTTCAATATCTCCAATATACCCCAAATAATTATTCCTTGTACTGTATAAACTAAGTGCTTATCATAATGGGTGTCAAAGAGATAATCTTGGAAATCCAGAAAGAATATACACTGAATTTTAATGAAGTTCTGCAAATATATAATTTATCATGAGGGTAAGAACCCTACTTATAAGCAAAATTTATGAAAATATATTAAAGTATATCATAAAGCATATATGAAAAGGTACAATTTATCAAGCAGGAGATGACAATTACCAATATATAGCTGTTGATCCCATAAAATGTTTGTTATGCACTTAAAGGTGTACCTATCTGTAATATAAACTCAGAAATTACGCTGGAATAGCTTCAATGGCTTGAATGGAGTTAAACTGATTTTTACCAGCTTAGAACCTGTCCTTTATACATTTATCCTGAGTATCTATGGATTTTTTTATCACTATAGTATCTATATGCTAGATACAAGAATTAAAAGAAGCATTACTATATTGTAACCAGGACCATTTTCATCCCTTTCCTAAATTATGTTGTCTTTCTCAAGGATTATTTTGGGGTTGTGGCTGATGGAGATGTGTTCAGCTATTTAGCAGTCTTCCCTGCTCTCTCCACAAGGAAGAAAGTCTGGCTTTATCAGATGAATGCTAAAAGTCTCAAGCTCTTCTTGAACTCTGATGAAAGGAATCTCCACAGCCTAAGGTCCCAGCTAGAAGAAGTTGCAAAGAAATAAAATATTTATTTTAATCATGTGCATAATAGTTGGCCAGCCAAGTGTGGTACTAGATGAAAAGTTAACAAATTCAATGATAGTAATGGACAAAATAATAAATTATGTATACATAGATTTTAATGAACAGGTTATAAAATACAATATTCAGTACTAGTGTATTTGTGTAACTCAGGTAATGCAGATAGCCAGAACACTGCTCATAAAAAGCAATCATAAAAATAATATACAAAAAACCCAGATTACCTTGAATAGATGAAACACCATTTAGAATTGAAATTTGAGACTCTGCCCCTCTTCCTCGCCCCCCCCCCTTTCTGTCAGGCACACACGGTAATAGTCTCTGCCCTCTGCAGCTATATATTTTTCAAAAGTTTAACATTTTGATTTTAGAAACTAAATGATGAGTAAAATGTCAAGTCACACAGAAAATAATCATAGATATGACAACCCAAATATTAGCTCAACTTGTCTGTCTAGAAGATAATTCTCAATAGAGTTGCACTAACCTGTTCTGGAGACATCACAAATAGAGTGCAGATAGGCAGAGGTACTGTAGGCTTTAGTTGATAAATTTTCAAAGAACTATGGGAGATTTCAGCAGTCTGACTCCTATTGATTCTAATGACAATCAATTATTTTCATTAATGACTTGGATAGTGGAGTGGAGAGTACGATTACAAAATTTGCGGATGATCCAAGGCTGGGAGGGGTTGCTAGACAGATTAGAATTAAAAATGACTTTCCCAAATTGGAGAATTGGTCTGAAATCATCAAAATGAAATTTAATAAAGACATGTGCAGAGTACAACACTTGAGAAAGAAAAATCAAATGGACAACTACAAAATAAGGAATAATAGGCTAGGCAGAAATACTGCTGAAGAGGATCTAGGGGTTATAGTGGATCACATATTGCGTATGAGCCTGCAATGTGATGTAGCTGAGAAAAAGGTTAATATCAGTCTGAGGTGTATTAACACAAGTGTTATATGTAACATTCGGGAGATAGTTGTGCTGCTCCATTCGGCACTGATGAGGTAATCAAGAAGTAATCAGCTTTATCAGCACAAGAGAGATTTAGGATAGATATTAGAGAAAACTTCCTAATTATGAGAGTAAAGTTCTGAAATGGGCTTCCAAGGGAAGTTATGGAATCCCCATCATGGGAGGTTTCTAAGAACAGGTTAGGGTGCCCAAACTCTGGCTCGTGAGCTGTATGTGGCTCTTTTACCATTAAAATGCAGCTTGCAGAGCCCCCTAACCCACCTCCCTCCCATTCCCCACCTACCAGGTAAGCTCAGAGCTTCTGCCCTGCATCAGTGTAGTGGGGCTAGAGGATTCTGCCCAGCAGACAGGGAGGAGTCTGGGAGGGGAGGGAAGGGGGGTCAGTAAGTTTGACCACCCTGGGGTTAGGCAAACACCCATCAGGGATGGTCCAGGTATACTTGGTCCTTGGTCAGCATGGGGGTCTGAATCAGATGACCTCTTCAGGTCCTTCCTAGCCTTACATTTCTATGATTCTACTACACAAAATCTTTTTAAAGTTTACTCTCTCAAAAGACAAACTCCAGATTACTTTTGGAGATTAGTAAATGTTATTCATGACAGGAAACAATCATGTAGGATCAACAGCAAAGCACATCTTGTCATGATTTCTGGCTTACGTGAAATTCCGCTGAAAGGACCATGGCCATCGTTGATGCATGAGGATGATTTACTGTAACTGGAAAAACTGATTCTCTTCTCCATTCAATACAAATTAAAAACCAGAAACAAGTTATCACAGAGATGACATAGTGTGTGTCTCTCCTACTCTCCACATTTCAAATAATTTGAATTGTCATATCAATGATGTAACAACTATAACATGTTAGAAATGTGCAATGAGGAATTTCTGCAAAGTTATATTTCTCTAGCATTTCCACAGTTTCCTTCTTCATTTTTTCCTTCTGGTCCTCAGTCATTTTTTAGATACTGTGTTGGAAAGGATAAGAAGTTAGATAGACAATTGCTTAACAGGATGCAGGATAAAGCCTTTAGCTACAACATCATATTCTCTCAATTCAGAAACAGACCCATAACAATTAACATAAGCTGAAGAAGTTGAACATAACCTGGCTAGACCACAGAAAATGTTTATGGTGTTGCAGGTGGAGCCAGGAAAGAATATTTGAAATTAATTAGTCTTTTGTAGTAAGCATTATAAAAGTTACATTAATATTGTGAGCTGTTCATTTCAGATCCATGCTTCATTTTAACCCAGTTTTCTGGGACAGAATTCTTATCTCACTGCATGTGAGTTTTGCCCTAATCTTCTCTTTCCTTTATGCTGCAAAATGAATGCAGATATCCAATTATCTAGCTATCTAATTTCTGATATGTGTATTTCATTGGTATTCAAGCACCTCAGTATCACATTTTCTGGAAGGCTTCTTAAATTTATTTAAGACTTCTTTTTCCAGGCTGGGATAGCTGGATGTAATCCAGAAATAATTGTTTTCTGTCAGGCTGAACTCAGCAACCTGTCTCTTTCAAAGGTAACCAATATTATCATAACAAAGGTACTGCCAGTTTGCTTGACCCTCCGTGTTTCCATCTGCGTATCCAATAACATCTATTTGCAAAGATCACCAGCTCAGAGATTATTTTAATAACAAATCCCAAGGAATTTCTATCTTCAACCAGAGTATGAATCCCCACCCTTTAATATCTTTTGCCTGTATTGGTCATTGATTATCTTTAACCCCTTTTCAGCCTTCACTAAGGGTCATGCTGCACGGGCTCTGAAAAGCTTGTTCTTTTTGTGTTCTGCTTCCAAACTCTCAACCTGCTCTCAACTATATCTAGTCTTTGTTCCATTTCTCTTATTTAGTCCATTAATCAGAGGACAGTTCCAGCTTTCCCAGTGAAGGGACAGTGATCTTTACCTTACCTTTTTTGTTTATTAAAAGCTTCCAACAGTTCTTTGATGGTGGTGTTGCTAGTGCCACTTTGGCAAAGAAGGGGATGCCGGGCCAGGGGAAAACAATATGGTACTCTTTCAGCTCCAGGTCAGCCTGGAGGGCGTGGTACAAAAAGCAATGTTTCTCAATAGTTTCCGTTTTGTGTCTGTCTTGCAGCAAATCTCTGTGCCCTTAGCTGTGTAATATAAGCAGCTAGCTGTCTGACTGGAGGAGCAGGGAAATTCCATACTATTAGTCTCACCAACTAAGGAGCAAATGCAGGATATGCCAGACTGTTCACTGATCATCAGAACTTTTCAAACAAACATTCTTTGGGTCACATTCATCTCTTGTTTAAGCAAGCACAGCTGCACTGAAGCTCCTGAGTTTCCACAGTTGTTCTGTGTTTTTGTTCGTTTGTTTTTTAGTATACTTCTGCTATATTTTATCTATATATTTATAAACCATGCTCACTTCTCTTTGCTTTATAAACAAGGAGATCCTTACCAAGTGCATGGATGCTCAGTGTTTTGAGTGTTCTGCTTTTCAGTAACATAATTGTGATTTGCACGTCTAAAGAATTTAATAAGTAGAAAATAATATTTTTAAAGGTTTCTATATTTAAACACAAAGGAGAATGATAATTACAATTATTGGGGGAGATTTTCAAAGGAAAGTTGGGTGCCTAACTGCCCTCTGTCCCATTGAAAATTCTCCCAAATAATTTTAATTCTCATTCTCTTGTGTGATTCAAAATATATGCAACTTTCTTAATGTTCTTTTCTTATTAAAACAATAAACCAAGGAATTACCATACCAGTGTGTTTCCTTTTTAGAGTATCACTGCTTGGGAGATGTCTCCTGAAATAATTTGTAACTCTTGGAGTCACAACACATGAAGTTAGTCTAGAAATTTTGAAGAGTGAAGATGTCTCTGATGAATAATAAGAACCCATTTCTTTCAGTGTGATCGTTTTGTTTGTATTAATTTTGTGCAAGGACATTTATGCTGACAGCCAGTATGCTGACTGTCTGAGGAATAAGTGAGTCAGACAATGTGGACTAGATTCCAGTTATTTGATGCAGAATAGGTTTCGATGTTAATCTCACTTCTTTTCCTCTTCTTAGGCTTTTTTTTTTTTTTTTTTTGCCAGTAATTTTTAAGCTAGAATAAAATGTTATGTGGATGTACTCACACCTGATCTAATGAACACCTAAGCGATGCAGTGTTTCTTAGTGCATAGGGCACTGGACTGGGATTCAGGCCTGGGTTCAATTCTTGGCTCTGGCACTGGCCTGCTGAGTGAACATCAGCCAATCTCTTCCCCTCCCTATGTCTCAGTTTCCCCATCTGTAAAATACGATTAATGATCCTGACCTCCTTTGTAAATCACTTCGAGAGCAACAGATGAAAAGCACTATATAAGAGTTAGGTACCATTAGGAGGAGGATTCTGATTTAAGTTATATACCATTGATCTCCATGAGGACGCATGCAGTACACTTCATAGCTAACTTTGGTCTTTGGTCTTTAAGAGGTAAAGAAATTATATTTTTGTCATGATCTTTATACAGGGAAAAGAACAAGAAAGATCATGTGCCTGATGCCTTTTTTTATGTATATTTATTTCAGGCCCTGCTTGATACACAAAATCTTTTGAGCGCTCAGATTACAAATTTTACTTTCAACCTGGGATTTTCAGGGAAATTTTACCACACAGGTAAGAATGAAAATCTAAAATCATTTTCATTTTGACTGGAAGTATCTTTACATTGTAGCAGAAATAGAAAAGATATTAATGATGCAACTTTGTTATTAAATTAAATGGGATGATGATGGGCAACTGCACTCTGGTTCTGAATAGATAGGAAAGCTTCTTTCACAAGAATATAACAAATAGAATGAAACCACTCTTCTTCATAGGCTACCTCAGGGCATATAACATAATTGTGTGATTTACTGGCTCAAACTGTCTCCTGAAAGTTGGTTTACATTGACCAACCCTTGTGCTGAAGCAGAGTTCTCCTTGAGAATATATCCTAAGTATATAAATACTCATTTGCAGTTTTCCTACATTGTATTAAATAAACTAGGTCAATCTCTGTAAATTATTCTGCACACATTTATACAGTGCCTTGGTGGATTAGACACAAAGTGATTTTAAAAGTATTAAGGATCTGTTCAGCTGTCAGTCATAACTTCAATTTACATGAAAAAGATTTAGGCATGGATATAGGTCAAATGTGGTGCATACATACAAAAATGTATACCTAAATACTCATCATATCTTCCATTAAAAATGGCAATTTCCATGCACAGCCAGGTAAAGAATAACTTCAAAACATGACTTTACATTTAAACTGGTTTGGCAAAGTAAGGGCTTTTTAAACCATTCATCACTGATAAAGTTTGCAGGTGCCACAAAGATTGTGGGATTGATAAATAATGAATATGATAAGTCACTGACACAGAATGATATTGATTTCTCAGTAATCTGGATGCATGCAGACAACATGCATTTTAATGTGGCCAAATGTAAAGTTATATATCTATGAACAAAGAATGTAACACATACTTACAGGATCCTGGAAAGCAGTCACCTGAAAAAGATTTGGGGATTGGGTGGATGATCAGTTGGACATGCACACCCAGTGTGATGCTGTAGCCAAAAGGGCTAATGCAATCCTTGGATGTATATACAAAGGAATATGGAGTGAAGAGGTTATTTTATCTCTGTACAGAGCACTGGTGTGTCTGCTGCTGGAATACTGTGTCCAGTTCTGGTGTCCACAATTCAAGGCAGATATTGGTAAATAGAGAGGGTTGAGAAGAGCCATAAGAAATATTAAAGGATTGGAAAATATGCCTTATAGTGATAACTCAAAGAGCTCATTTGGTTTAGCTTAAAGAAAAAGTTAAGGCTGACTTGATCACACTTTAGAAGTACCTATATAGGGAACAAATATTTGATAGTGGACTCTTCGGTGAAAGGTATAACAAGGATCCAGTGGCTGGCAGTTGAAGCTAGACAAATTCAGAGTGGAAGTAAAGCATACATTTTTAGCAGCCAGGTTAATTACCGATTGGAGCAACTTACAAAGGGTTGTGGGGTTTATGCATCACTGCACATTTTAAATCAAGTGTGGAAGTTTTTCACCAAGTCATGCAGTTCAAACAGGAATTATTTTGGGGGAAGTTCTAAGGTCTGTGTTGTGCAGGAAGTCACACTAGATGATCAGAATAGTCCCTTCTGGCCTTAGAAACTATGAATCTATGAATGCTTATGTTGGTGGCTACTTCAGAATAGGGCCTGAACGTGAGCAGAACTGAGCACTTTGAATGAGAAGTCAAATGTCTTCAATGCCCACGGACTCCGGAGTTTAGCCCTAAGGTCCCAGTCCTGCAAAGGGATTTGCAAGAGCAGGCCCCTATTCCCATACAGTTGCTTTAACATCTTTCCATGATCAGAGCATAAGTTAGCAAAGGCAATTTAGAGAAGAAGCCATTAAAAAGTAAACATTTCTAAATAAACATTTGAGATCTATTAACACAGACTTGTTACATATATTTTCTATTCTAAGTATAAGGCAAAACTGTTGTAGTCTCTGACTTTCAATAGCAATCACTTTATTCACAGTATTTTTATTTCATAATTACTTCTAGATTCTAGCAGGCTCAAATTTCTTCCAGTGATCAGTCAATATGCTCTATAGCTTGTAAAAGGCAAACTGTTTGTAAAACAGGTAGTAAATTGGAGTATATTCCCCACCATTCAATTTTCAAAATCCAAAAATCTGAGGTCCTTAGTCAAGCAAAATTTCCCACTGACTACAATGAGAGTTTTGTTTGAGGACCGCAGATTTTAGTTCTTCCAATACAGTAGTCTGAATCATCAGATAGGTTGTTTTTTAAAAAAACAAGAAACCAAACTTTTACGCAAGCATAATAGAGCAGCTGTAGAAGTAAAAAGAAAGAAGGGATCAGGCACTAAGTAGGGAGAAAGGCAATGTGTTACACAGGGAAGCAGATGTTATATGCTGCCAGAAAAAAGAAGCAATCGTGCATGCAAAGTAGAACCACATCAGGGACAGAAAAGGACAAAAGACAACACAAGATGATGTCAGAGTTGAAGGATATTAATATGAAATCAAGGAAGTTAGGTGATATGTGGGAATGAGACTGAGAAATCCAAAATGATTGATTCAAAGCTAAAGTAGGATGTTATAAGACTCGATTGTGTCTGACTCTTCTGATGATTACATGGGGGAGTGGTGGGACAAGAACAGTTGTCGTCATTCTTTCTTGAGTGCATTGGTCCCTTCTAGCATTCCCCAAGGTCCTAGCCAGCCCAAGGGGAGGGAGGCAGGAGAGGGAGTCTGTGGAGATCTGGCCCCCACCTGCTCTATGCCAGCCATCAGAGCTGGCCAGCTGCAGAGGGACGCAGATACTTCATGAGTCTGCACACAGTCTCTCCCAGACGTCTTCTGGGATAGCACAGCACCACCTGCAGGTTTGTGGTACAAGCTGACCCATACTGTAAAATAATAAATAAGTGGATTTCTATAGAGCTGGCTCAATGTTGGAGCGTCCCTGAAATGACCATATTGTTAAAATCACAAAGCCAGTGTAATGATCACAGACAGGTTGCTGCACCATTACATCTGACTGCCCCTATTTTTCCTTTCCAACATGATTCTCTAACTCAGTTTCTCCAGATGTAGACAGAGATAAAATTATGGAAAGAGCAAAGGAAAATGGTTCATTGGAAGAAAGAGGAAAATCTGAAGGAGTTAGAGAGGACAGAGGTTAGAGAAAGTATAATGTGATTGGTGCATGAAGTAGAGTAGCTGAATGTTTTGTTGGTTTGGGAGAGAAGTCAGATTAGTGAAGTAAAAGAATAAGTAAATGAAATGAGTAATCACATTTGATGTGAAATAATAATGGCAACATGATGCATAGAGAAGCTGAAACAGGATTTTTAAATTTATGTGGTTTATGGAAAGAAGCAATGTACAACAGGATAAGCAGGAAATTGACATGTTATGAGGTCAGTGAAACCACTATGAACAAGATAAGAATTAGAAGGGAAAAGAAAGGAATAGGGTGGTATAAGATAATTTGAAGAGGCTGGTAGAAGACTACCTCAGAAAAGCATATGTAACAAACAAGGGAAGGCAGGATTGATTGTAATGGGAGTTTTGTCTGAATAAGGCTTGTTAACATCGTCATTTATCTTCTTCATTACCGTATCTTTTTATAGGTCTGTTTTTAGCTGCTTTTTGTATTAGGCTACATCGATAGTGACGGCAGCAAATTCGCCACCGTCAGATCGATTTCTCTGGATTGACTGAGTGGTCAGTGAAGTCCTGCTCAGTTGGTCCAGAAATTGACCTAGTAAAACCACGTCTGAAAGTGGCGTAGAGCTGCGTCGAGGGGAATGCTGTTCCCCTCGGCGCAGCGCAGTGTGTATGGCACACAGAACGGAAGCAGCAAAGTCAACGGGAGTTATGCAAGTTTTTTACGTCACTTTCATATCTCCCGTCGACTGCCACCGAATCTCAGAGGTAAGTATAGATCAGGCCTTAGTTTTCCTTGTTACTTGTGCAGTACATGAATGAGAGGACATTGTATCATGCATTTTTTGGGGTTCTAAAATCTTATAGAGAGGAAGGTGTGCTTTTTCAAACTAAATATTTGGGGAGAAGACGGGGTTGTGTGTTCAGCTTTTAAAATCCTCATTTGACATTACTGTAAATATTTTTGAGGTGTCAAACCTTGCATTGCTAATGTTCATCTTGTTTTTCTTAATGATTTTAAAGCCATAATAAACCTGGAGTCGTTGGTTTTGGGGAATATTTTTTCAGGAACTGAAGAGGAGGATGAAGGTGATGATCTGTTGTTGGGGTCTGTGGATGAGTTCTGGTGGTTTCCCCATATGTGGAGCCATATGCAGCCACATCTCTTCCATAATGAGTCATCACTGGTGGAGCAGATGATTCTCAACAAAAAATTTGCTTTAGTAAGTACCATCTTCACACTATGTATTCAGTAGAACTGTGTGAGAATCAGAATTTGTTTTTCAGGAACTGCTGCAATTGCAAATTTTATTTTTATTCTGAATCAGATTTTTTTCAATCAAAAAACTGAAATTTCCAATGAAATTAAAATTTTCCAAAAAAAAATTTAATTTTGGGTTAATTGAAATCTTCAATTTTGATAAACTTGAAAACTGACTTTTTAGTTTTACATTATAATTATAATTTATAATATAATACAAAATAAAATAAATTTTGAAACAAAAGATGTTTTGAAATGAAAAATCAAAACATTCTATTCCAATAAGGTAGAAATCTTCATTTTGATTCAGTTTTCTAAAACAATTTTGTCAACATCAACACATTCCCTCAGAAAGTTTCAAATTTGGTGAAATGGCATTTTCCAATGGAAAAATGTTCTGGTGGAAAATTTTCAACCAGTGTTAGTGCTAAACTGTATTGTTTGCATAATAAAATTTAGTCTGAGTCTGTCATATTCAGAACTTTCTAAGTTCTTTCTCTGCTTTGAAAACTATTAAAATCTCTCATGTTTCTTAACATACCTTTCAATTACCCATTTGATCAGTTTATGTATAAAAATAGCCATCCTGAAAAGCATTGACTTTGCTAAGTAACTATACATTTACAGCAAGGAATTGGAAAAAAAATATTTCAGTGAGAACCTGAAAGAAAAACAAAATGAGACATCCAGGTGTGAGAAGATTAGGGAAAGAAAAATGTACTTGATTTGATTCTTCAATTCAGTTTCATGTAACAAAACCAAGCCAGGAGTCTCTCACATGCCTGCATTATATTATACTACTTGTTTACAGATGTGAATGCTGCTAATTTTGAACTATAAAAATCTGGTGTAAAATACATTTTATTGTTTAAAATCATATTCATTTTCACTATTTAAGAATTCACTGTGGGCTAAAGTATGCCTTCTCTTATATGGGAGCGCTAGATGTGGGGAGGGGAGGATAGAAAGCATAGGGAGTTTCTCCCCTAGCACATTCATACATGAGCTAGTCATCATGTGCTGGAGGATGTAAGGAGAGTCTCAGATGAGATTAGCTACTGGCAGGGCTAGCAGCCCAGAAAGGCTGTTTCTTGATGGCACAAAAATAGACCCAAGGTTCAGGAATAACAGCATACATGCTGAATAGGTGTAGCAAAGGGCTACACTACACTTCCCCTCTGGTTTCTAGAACCATTGGGCCTAGTTCTCCTCTTGCTTATATTATTGTAAATCAGGAGTAACTCCATTTGAAATCAATGCAATTGTACTAGTAATGTGAAGGAGAATTGGGTCCATTATACTATTATAAATTTGGACATTATTTATGTTTACTCCTTCAAAAAGAAAATTTGAGCATTTAAATTTATTATTTTGGTTGGAAAACTCTATTTCAGTAATGGATGATTAACCTATAGTGCAAAGAGTAACTAAAACACATAAAGAATTATACGGGAATAGATCATTGTTCAAGTTTCTTTGGAGATAGCTACGTATTAAAACCAAACATTTCCAAAAGATATGGAATAGTCACATTCTTCTTTGAGTGCGTGCTCTAGCACCCACTGGCAGCAGCATGCACCTGTGCCTGCATATAGATGCTGCGAGCTCCCCCTCCACCTGAGTTCCTTCTTGCTGCCAGTGACAGTGCTGGAACATCTCTTGCCTTCATGAGTTCTCTCGCTAAACTAGCTTTTTTTTTTTCTGTTGTTCTAGTGTATATAGTTAATGTTTTTTTCAATAGTTATTCATAACATTGTAATTTTGAGAGCCCTAGGGTAAGGGCATGCCCCGTTCCATGGGATTTAAGCCCTGCGCATCATGTAAGAAGCGTATGCCAAGGAGCAACCCACATCAAAGTTGCCTAAAGCCAGTTCCCAGAAGATCAGCACCACGTACAGGTCACCAATTTTGCAGCACATTTCCCTGGCACCTCGACCCCGCACTCCTAGTCCTTACAAGAAATCTAAGGACAAGAGCTGGTCCCATCATGCCCATCACTCAGGCTCTCCATGCTGCTCACTGGTGCCAGAATGTGACCACAATCCACACGGCACAGGGAGATATTTGGCCATCAGACAGGAGCACCTCATCCTCGGAAAGTGAGGAGGTAATTCAGACGAGGCAGACCCCTGCTCTAATGTTTGGCTTCCTGACAGTGCTGCTAATGGGGGGTGACCACAAGGACAGTGGCCAGGACCATGGCCTTACTGGTGGAGGTTTTCATCTGGGATCCCACAGACTGGTTCCACAAGCGGTACATCAGTATCAAAGTCCTCTATCCCCCAGAGCCCAGCACCACACCTGGACATGGAATCGGACAATGAAGGCTTACAGGCCTCGAATCTGGGGGGGATCACCCCAGCCAGAGCAGAGGCCCCTCCCATACCTCAGCTAACAGCCTCTTCCTCATCATCACCAAATGAGACAGTAGTGGGACCTTCTTCAGCGGTGCCGCTGGATGACTTCAGGTCCCACCAAGGTCTGATAAAAAGAGTCGCATTCAACCTGGGCCTCAAAATACAGGAACTGGATGAACCAGTGGATGAGCTCTTTGGGATCCTGGCATCAGCTGCTCCCAGTGGCCCTCCCTGTGAGTGAAAGGGTGGTTAAACTGGCTAAAGCACTGTGGCAGACCCTGGCCTCCTTCCCCCCACGTCAAAGAAGGCAGAGAGGAGATACTATGTGCTGGCAAAGGGGTTCAAATACCTTTACACCCACCCCTCACTAGGATCACTGGTGGTCACTGCTGCCAATGAGAGGGACAGACAGGGTAAAGTGAGCTCGATCCCCAAAAATAAGGAAGCGTAGAGGCTGGACTTATTCAGTCGAAAAATTTATTTCACTGCTAGCCTACAGCTACAAATGGCAAACCAAAAGGCACTGTTGGGCACGTATCATTTTAATATCTGACAGTCACTAGAAAAGTTTACAGACTCATTGTCCCCTCCCTCCAAACAAGAATTCAAAGCCATCTTGGGGGAGGGGAGAACGGTAGCCAGAACATCTTTGCTAGCTGCCTCCAATGCAATTCATGGTGCTTCCATTTGGCCTCTCGACTGCACCAAGGGTCTTCACCAAATGCATTTCGGTGATGGTGGCCTACCTCCAAAGAAGAGGAGTGCAGGTGTTTCCTTATCTGAACAATTGGCTCATCAAGAACAGGTCAAGATCTCAAGTCAAGGCCAGCATCACAACTACCCAGAACGTTTGCCAAGTGCTAGGTCTCCTAATAAACGAGCACAAATCAACATTAGTCCCTGTGCAAAGAATAGAGTTTATGAGAGCGATGCTGGACTCTACCAAGGTCAGAGCTTTCCTTCTGAAGGAAAGGTTCCGGACAAAGGTGGAGTTGATAGCTCGTATTTCAGCCCACTCCCTCACTATGGCAAGGGTATGCCTCAGTCTCCTAGGCCACATGGCAGCCTGTACCTACATGGTTCAACATGCTAGACTGCACCTCAGGCCCCTTCCAGGCATGGCTGGCATCGGTA
This sequence comes from Mesoclemmys tuberculata, assembly GCA_007922155.1. Classification (NCBI taxonomy): domain Eukaryota; kingdom Metazoa; phylum Chordata; order Testudines; family Chelidae; genus Mesoclemmys; species Mesoclemmys tuberculata. The sequence goes on along the minus strand of ML675617.1, from coordinate 2,012,782 downwards.
TACTCACCCGTCAGACATCAGCTGGACAGGATACTTACAGTTCTTCCACAAGTATTTACCTCTCTGAGGTGGTGGATGAGACCTTCGAGACCCTTCGAGACACCCCACACTTCAGTTACACTGATCTCCGATGCCTCAGACTAGGGATGGAGGGCTCATTTGGGTTCCCTAAGAACCAAGGGCATGTGGACTACAAGGGATCTGGCACTGCACGTTAATGTCAGGGAACTCAGGGGAATTCACCTGGTCTGCTCAGTTTTCCTGCTGCATCTCTCCAACAAGGTAATGCAGATGCTTATGGACAATACAGCCTCCGTATACTATCTCAACAGACAGGGGCAGTTTCCAACCCTATGCAAGGAGGCCATGAGTGTATGGAACTTTTGCATCAGTCACAACATTCACCCAACAGCAGTGCATCACCCGGGTATCAACAACTCTTTGGCTGACAGACTCAGCAGGTCCTTTTGCTCTCACCACGAGTGGTCCCTCCATCCAGAGGTGGCAACTTGCATCTTCCAAATGTGGGGCAATCCCCAGGTGGATCTCTTCGCCACCAGGGACAACAGAAAGTGCTATCAGTTCTGTTCCTGCGAGAGACTCAGCGTAGGCCCCATCATCGATGCCTTTCTCCTCTCCTGGTCATGCCTCATGTATGCTTTCCTGCCAATACCTTTGATTTTCAAAGTCCTGGTGAAGGTGAAGCAGGACAAAGCATGGGTCATTCTGGTAGCACTGACGTGGCGCTGTCAACATTGGTTCAGGACATTACTAGAGCTAGTGGGGCTCAGGCAATGACCCTTCCACCGCAACCAGACCTCTTGTCCCAAGATCAAGGTCGCCTACTTCATCCAGAGCTGGCCTCCCTACACCTGACGGCATGGATGCTCTGTGGCTGAGTCAGGAGGAACAGGCCTGCTCAACCCAAGTCCAAAGGGTGCTCTTAGAGAGCAGAAAGCCATCTATCAGATCAGCTTATAGGGCTAAGTGGAAACGCTTCACCTGCTGGATGGCCGAGCATGGTATTTCCCCAATGGAGGCATCAATCCCAAGGATCTTGGAATACCTGCACCACTTAAAGCAGGGTGGACTGGCCTTCTCATCCATTAAGGTTCATGTAGTAGCTATATCTGCTTTCTACCCTCTGGTGGAAGGTAAGACAATTTTATCACACTAAATGATGGCCAGTTTTCTTAAGGGTTTAGAAAGGCTCTTTCCACCAACAAGAGACCCCTCTCCTCAGTGGGATCTGAATTTGGTACTCTCTAGACTCACTGAGCCCCCCTTCAAGCCTTGTGTCTCCTTACATTCTTATCCTGGAAGGTCGCTTTCCTGGTGCTATTACATCCACAAGATGGATCTCGGCAATCAGAGCTTTAACCTTGGAGCCCCCCTACACTGTGTTTTATAAGGACAAGGTCCAACTACACCCACACTCTGCCTTTTTGCCTAAGGTAGTCTCTCACTTTCACCTTACCCGGGATATATTCCTTCCAGTCTTCTATTCCAAGCCTCACAACTCCAGTGAAGAGAGGCATCTGTGTACTCTCGACGTGAGACGGACTCTGGCATTTTACATCGACAGAACCAAGCCTTTTCGTAGCTCAGCGCAACTTTTCATCACGGTTGCGGATCGAATGAAGGGTCTGCTAGTGTCCTCACAGTGAATCTCAAAGTGGATCACGGCCTGTATCCAGGCCTGTTATGAGCAGGCCAGAGTTGTGCCTCTGGCATCCTTTATAGCCCACTCAGCAAGGGCACAGGCTTCATCCGCAGCTTTCCAAGTGCATGCCTGGCAATGTACAAATCACTCAAATTCATGAAACAAGGACACATAAATAAGGCTGTCTTCTGTTTAAGTTATATGTTCACCCAACAAAAACTATATTAGAAGTATGTTAAGGGACTGATGCACAACAATAAAAATCAGATATCTCTTTTTTTGCAAAACTTCGGCCTAAATTTATCAAGTAAGTATTTAAAGATGCACAGGTGTCCAAACCTAACCCTACATGTGATTACTTTGGCTTTATCTTTTGTATTAGACCTTTAATGTTCTGATCATGCAGTTTTTGTTAAGTAAATGTGTTTATTGGGTTTTTTAGTGATTATATTTAAATAAACATAATGGACCAAATACATCTCTAATGAAACTCCATTAACTTCACCATTAACTTTGATCCATAACATTTTCCTTGTATAGGTATAATAAATATATCTTCAGTTGCATGTAGGATTTCTATCAATTGTATTTTAATTTTAAATACCTTAGAGTATTGTCAGCTATGTAAGAAAATGGGATTTTTGCTGGTCTAGCTCTTCATCAAATAAAAAAAAATGGTCTTGTTGGCAAAAAAAACCTGTTTTTTCTTTAATACATATTATGGGCCAAATTTATCCCTGGTGTAACTCTTGATACCTTTTTAATAACTCTGCACTAAAAGTTAATTATTAATTAATGAAATATAGTTTCGAACCAAAATATCATCATATAAATCAATGGTAGACTCTCCCTGGAATACTGTGCTCAGCTCTGGTAGCCCCATCTAAAGAGGATATTGCGGAAATAGAAGGGGTTCAAAGACGAGAATGATTAGAAGCATATGGAAAGAGATTGAAAAGACAGAGATTTATTTTTAGAATGGAAGTGAATAAGAGAAGCCATGAGAAAAGTTAACAAGAATTATCCTGGTTTTGAAAGGGCATTTTTACATCATTTAAAATAATCAGTTACCTCCCTAATAAGGGTATCTATCACCTTGTCTGCAGTCAATAATAGTTATAATAAACAAAGGCCAGGCCCAACTTTCCTGATCCCCCAGGGGTTACATTTCAGTCAAAATTAGAACCATGCAAGTTTAACTATCACTTAATTCAATCAACCTTTTATCTTTTCAAAAAGATTGGATGTATTTGCAAGTTCCATTGGAACTTGAATTATCTCTGGTATGCTTCTAGTTTGCTGTTTCATAACATAACAAGGGGCCCCTGGGATTAGTCTAAACTCCATGGTCACCGAAAATCTTGTGCTGGACTAAATCATACATACCTATGGATTAACTGATTTCACCCATCAAGATATTTTCTTTATTAATGCTTAAAAACACTTTACGTTAATTGTTTTTCATGTCTGAAGTTACTTTTAATAAAGTTACTTTAAGAAATTAAACACAGTATCTCCAACAGTAAAAAAAATAATGTATCCTGAGGTTTTGAATGCACATATGCTTGCTGATGCCTTCAGTATTCCCACAAAAGAAAGTTTTAGAGTATGTGTGTGAAATACTCAGCATACAAATAACAATACTTGAGAAATACTGAAGAAGACACTATTATGTGGAAAAGATTACATGCTCATAATTAATATAAAATATTTTTAATTAAATTACATATGTATTAGTGAATATTGATGGAAGTGTAAGAAACCCCTTAATTCAGACTTTTGTCTAGAGTTGAATGAAGAAGATTAAATAGGACATTAGAGAATACTGTCTCTTACATGTTTTATAAAGATTATTCCTTTTGATGTTTGTGCATGCTCAAGTGAAGGAGAAAAGATTAAGATAAGAGAAAGGAAAATTGAAACATCTATACTAGAATTAAGTAGTTTAAAGCTATGTATCTGATTGTGTTTCCATCTTTTATCTTCACATGTAGTGAAACCAATGGGCCAAATCCTACACTCTCTTTACTCAGTCTTGCTTACCATTGAAGTGAATGTGTATTACACACTCTGTGCCCACAGTAGAGATGAAGCACATAGTTTATATGGAATTACTGATATATAGGTCCTATCAAGCATGACTTTTGAATGGCTGCATTGCCACCGAGTGATGAAACTATGCAGGCTATCCCAAATGCATAGTGATAAACTTTATATCATACTGCACCATCATACATTCTGTGTATTCCATAAATTAAAAAAAAAAAAAGAAGCTATTTTACAAATGTTTTAGATTTAAAAATATTATTCGAATTTTTAAAAATTCCTCTACCTAATAAACCAGGTGTGTGGTTTTTTTTTACAAGTCCCAATATAGCAGACCCAGAAGGGGTCATAAACCCCTAAAATGAAGAGAAATAGCTTGACTTTACCTATAAACATTACAACTTTAATGTCTGGGTTTTTTTAAGGTTCTTCCAGGACTAGAAGGAAATACTGTGTATTACACTGACAAACTTGTCTTCCCAGTGGGATGAAGTTGCTCTTCTAACCCTTACAATAAAATCTGTAACTATACTTTATTTGTAGAAAACTTGTCGGTGGTCTAGGCCTGACTCTTGACTCTGCTGAACTTGGGACAATTGGGCAAATGTCATACAAATTTGTCTGTGTGTATATCTATACATATGAATGGGGGCATGGAGCACAATTTGCATCCGTCACACCTCTGAGGGCACTTGTGCCACAAGAAGGATTCACACCTAGGGGAAAAGAAAGCATCAGTACAAACACCACTCCCTTCCATGGGTTCTGTAGGGTAAAAGCAGCTGTGGGTTCTCATTTTTTGGAGACTGGATGCCTCAGAGGAAAAGTAAGCCCTTCACCAAATTAGAATCCAACCCAAGTCAGTCACAACCAAAAAGTGATTTCTCTTTTATGGCTGTTTGTAGACTATGTGAATGAGGTAGTGGTTTAGGTCCAGTTCCTACTGGGCAAGTCCACAAAAATCTCCATGCCAATTGTCAGCCTTGTTGACAGTGTCTGGAGAGAGACCAGAGTCTGGTTATGCAAAATGAATTACCCTATCTCCTCAAGAGCTCATCAGGGTTCTGGCACCTTGGCAAAGCAGTGAGAGGGAGTATGCGTTGCTGCAGCCCATTCTGCATCTGCTTGGGAGATAAAGAGAGGGTTTCATTCTTCAGGGATGTCAGTATGTCAGTTTCTACAAGCATTTAATTCACTACAAAAGAAAAAATGATATTTTTTATAAGCAAGCAAGAAGAATGACAGCATTACAATATAAGCTGATATGTGCCCTGGAAGAAAAAGTGAGGTTACGCTTTTCTTATGCAGTTGATAAAGCTATTCAGTATCAATTCTAAACTATTAAAAAGATGCTCTTCTTGGTGTAGATTATGTGGTGTTTTAAATGTTATCAATCTTGGTTCCCTCCCTGCGCAATGTATGCGTAGATGGTGGATACGATCCCAGTAAATCTGAGTAAATCCAAAACGAAGTAGTAGCTCAGGAAATTCTCCATTCTTCTGTCTTGTGTATCAGGTTACGATTGCTTTCCTTACCTGGGAGTTGCAGTTTCAGAAATCACTAGGCTCACCCAGAATAATTTAGGAATTTCGCTTTAACACCAAATTTAGCAAATTACAGTAGAAATATCCAAGGAGAGCTATAATTGAATTCAGTAAAATCAGAGAAAGATTTAAAATTACAGAGGACTCATTTTAAGGAATAGAGAGAGAACAACAGGAATCTTGCGGAAATATGATTAGGGATGTGGCTATTCATTTAAGATTTTAAAGTGAATCAGGCAAGATTATTAAAATCAAGAAACTCACTTAGGGTCATTTACATGCCAGCAGACACCTATCTAGATGAGAAACTGAGTAGCAGTACATGAAGATGTCTACAAAAGAGAGTTCTTAGTTGGTGGTAACTGTGAATATTAGTCAAATTTTAAGATAATCACATCTAAAAAAAATGGAGATGGAAAGCCATATCATTTTTTCCAAATATGTCATATGAGGATTGTGCACAAAACATCTTCTAGAAAAAGATTCACTGTGCTAATCAAGAGAGTGGATTTAGGATTGCATCAGGCGAGGTATTTCCAGCAAGGAGAAGGAGGTGTTAGT
>ML675617.1:1962896-2006568 GCA_007922155.1 Mesoclemmys tuberculata | reverse complement strand
ATATTGGTCCCTTCTGACCTATGAGTCTATGAGTCTATGAGAGTGTGAGCCATCTTGCTGCATGCTCTCCTTATGAAAAAGAAATCTGAAAGGGAGGAGATAATCTGATAACTTTCTCCAAAGCACTTTAAATGTTTTTTTCAAGTGTATATTTCAGACACTAGACTGCAAAGAAAAAGTATTCATCATCAACAGAGAAAGAGTGATGTCACCAGGATCAACACACAAACAACATAGGACAGGGGTTCTCAAATTGGGGGGTTGCAACCCTTCAGGGGGTCATCAGGTTATTATAGGGGGTTGTGAACTGTTTGCCCCATACACGCCAGGGTGCTGTCTGTCAGAAATATGTGGGGCTGACAGCTCAAGCCCTTCAGAGCTGGGTGGACAAGGAGCCCCTGTCCAGTGCACAGCTCTGAAAGCAGTGCCACCCCCAACAGCAGCACAGAAGTAAGGGTGGCATGGCATGGATAGGTCCTCATTTTTTGGTGGTAGGTCATCACAGCCTCAACTAATTTCAAAGGGGGGCCCAGTAAAAAAAAAAAAGTTTTGAGAACCCTTGACATAGGACATATGCATAAGTCCTCAAACATGAGAGACAGAAGATGAGCTCAAAATGAGAGGTCTAGAAAATATTTTATGTCTGACATGTTCAGCAGCTTTACAAACAGTGAATTCTACTTTAGAAAGGGAAATAAAACTCCAAGACAGCCACACTGCTTTTTAAGCTCTGTGGTGTGCTGCTGCTGGGCTGGAGGGGAAATGCAGTTTTTTTCTGTAAAGTGTAACTACTTGAGAAGTTCTAACAGCAGGACTTCAAAGGAAACGGCTGTGCCTCTTCCCCAAACCAGCTACTGAAAAAGAAAATTCTGACCACTCTGCAATCAAAGTGTCCAATCCAAACTCAAGTTCTTATTTCGTTTCAGAACATCCCTTGGCTATTTTCATTTACAAGGAAATCCTGTGAGATCCAATATAGTTGTTGTTGTGATAAAAATGTCACATTTCAACACACAAGCTTCTTGGCCACCAGGGATTTGTATCTAAGAGCAAATTGTGTTGTTTGATGATAAATAAAGAGATCCCATCATGCTGCTCTTTTGTCAGGCCTTCTCTGCACCTTGCTGGAGGTTTCAGTGCCCTGATGCACCCCTGCTTGAGGAAAACCCACTCAAGCCAGCCTGCCAGCAATTCTTCCAGAGTCCTAGAAGGGCCAGGAGGAGACACTGACTAATACAGAGCCAGCTGGCCAGTTAAGAAGGCTTGCCTGCTTTGTCTTGAGGGTAGTGTTGAGTGGGCCTGGGACAGTACTAGTTTAGAAACAAGTCAGAATTCTGGCTTAAGCACTGTGACTAAGCAGTCACTTTTGGGTTCGTTTGTTATTGTAAAGAGGCAGACAGCCAGATCCTGAATTTGTGAATGTTTACGACTGATGTCGACTTCATGCTGTTCTGCTCCAGGCCACTGGCACAGCAAGAAAGGACAGAATAGTGGAAGAGCATTTGATCTTCCAACTTTTCTTTTGGGGAAATTTATCCTGTGCACTTGGGACTTAAGTGGTATATAGTCCATGTGTTGGTCCTTTGCAGAGTGGGTGAATTGCACCAGCAGAGTGGATCTAGCCTCTGACCCTCAGTCCTACATAAGTAAAACTTACTGAAGTCAGCAAGCGTTTTGCCTGAGTAAGGGCTGTTTAAAGGTTCATAGTTGGGGGGAAGGGTCACATATTTGGGGACTTGTAACAGTGGAATACCAGCCCTTGCACTGATTAGTATGTTGCATGAATTTTCAGTCTGTGAGCAAATTTTTCTCAAAACCTTGCAAAGATACACCCTCCTTCTTGAGGTATTGGTGTAAGAACACAAAATATGTTCTCTTACATTTCCATCATTCTTCTCCCCTTATTCCTAAAACCTCATTACAAGTTTGTGTATTTAAGCCTTTACATATCTCACCGCCTCCCTTTTATACCAGCGCACATCTTCAAATCATACCTGGCTGCATTTTTAGACCCCTCTTTATGCTGTGTCCCAAAAGGGCATTTGCAAGCCACACAAAAATTAAATCACTTTAATTTTCCAGATCAATCACTTTTTCTGATATATTTCAGGAACATGGCATTCCGACTGACATGGGCTATGCTGTGGCTCCGCACCATTCTGGGGTTTACCCTGTACATGTTCAACTTTATGAGGCCTGGAAAAAGGTCTGGAATATCAAAATCACCAGCACAGAAGAGTATCCACATCTAAAACCTGCACGGTACAGACGGGGCTTCATCCACAAAAATATCATGGTGAGCTGCTTTTGTGATTTTATGTTCAAACGTACTGCTCCAGCTTTTCAGCACTATTTGTAAAGAACAACACAAAAAGCGTAAAAGCACAGCGTCCTGAAAGTTCACATTGTGAGAAGCATATATTGCTGGGTATAAATACTAAGTTATATTTGACATTAACCTGCTAATTAAAATCAGCATGTCTAAGTTTCCTGGCATCCATCATACTGCTGATAAAAGCCGCATAACTTCAGACATTAGGGCCTGTCCATTACTGTTTTGGTGCTGGTTTAAAAATCTGAAGGTAAATGTCCGTGTAATAAAGTAATTTACAACCAGCTGAAAATCTCACCAGCAATACTTTGGTGAGTGTTATTGGTGAGATTTTCAGCTGATTGTAAATTGGTATAGCTCTACGGACTGCGAAAGAGCTACACCAGCATACACCAATTGCGACTCTGGCTTTCACAGTAAAGTTCTGCTTAACTTGTACGAAATGGCCCTCACCTTGCAGCCTTCCCACACATACTACCAGTGTGCTTCTTACCATGGCTCAAACCCAGAGCTAAGCTCTTGGACAAGTAGCAAGGCTTTGATGCTGGGCAGGTGCCCAGAGGGCTGGAGGGAAGAAAGCATCCTCGCAGGCTATAGAATTGTTCCATGAAGGCAACTCTAGTCCAAATCACCCAGTTCTCCCCTTGTACTCCCTATAATTCATAGTGACAAATGCTAACTGCATTACTTGCCTGACAGTGGCCTTTTGTTACTGAGACAAAAGGACCGTGTAGGTAATTTAGGCAGTAATAATTAAGGCACAGGGTATTTCCTGGCTGTTAAATGTTTGTGAAACCCTGTACAGACTTTCTCATTATTATTGTCAATGAAATGTTTTAAAACAACTTTTAAAAAGACACTTGAGGGTAATTTACATCTTTTCTTGTGTGTGTATGTATATATGTGAGAGAGATCTCTAATGTTTGCACCACATCATACTTTGGGTTGTATTGAGTGCTTTAGCTCCATCTAATACTTCCATTTTGCTTATACAGTAATTTTGGAATCGTCCTAAAGAGTTATCATGAATAGCGTTATTTGGAAAAATTTATAATACTCCAAAATTGAACCTGTGGACCTAGGGTTGGGAGAAGCTTGTTAACTGATCTGCAGTTTTTAAAAATAAAAAAAAAATCACACCATGCATATTCAGGCTAAAGCTTAGTCTCATGAAAGCATTAGCTGTAAGGAAAATAATAGGTTTGCAGATATCCTCAAGGGGCGTAAAGCTTCTGAATAGGGTTGATGGGTTCCGAGACCTCTCCAGATAACTCTGTTAATAAATTTTGGTAAAAACATATCGTTTTGAAGACACGTATTGAATAAGATTTAACATAAGCTTTGAGAAACAGGGTAGCAGGGCCAAAAATCAATTTACCAAGAACAATCAGTGTAAGACCACCTGTCTCAGAAATCTCCATCTTTCTGTTCTCCAGAGCAAATGCATTAATTTTCTGCATCTGCGGGCTTATGGTGGTGAACACGTGCAGTAATAAAGACATTATATAAGATTTATCAGAAACATTTCCCCTCCTGCACAATTTATCCTCATATCTTTGTGTAGAATTGCACAATTCAGGGAAACCAGAAGAATGTAAAAAGCATTTGTAGGATTATAACAAATAAATTAATTCCATATATTTCATAAATATGTGGCATTTATGGTCTGTGCTCATTGTAGAATATACAACTTTGTAGGATGTTGGGGGAGAGAGGCGGGAAATTACACAGAAAAGAATGTTTCACATACAATCACAATTTCTTCTGAGTAAGGAATTTGCATAGCTGGTATCAGGTTTTAAAAGTCTGAGCCTTTATTCCAGGAAATGCCAAACTGCTGTTTAATAACCACTGTGATTTGAAATTTAGACCCATATTTTTAAAGGTATTTAAAAATCTGGTCCTTAGATGTAAATTTTCTGGAAAAACACTTATATATGATTGAAACCCATCCATTTTCCAAGTTTGGGAATCAAGGAAACGATTCAAAGGCAGTTCTGCTGTAAAAAGTGAATTCATGAAACAGCATCACCTTACTCAAAGGAGCTGTTCCCTGTGTGTGTATAGAGTCATACACGCTTATTTTAGTGACTAAAAATAAGTTTGTACTATTTTTTATTACCATTAGTCTTGCAGATCTGGCACAAGTGAGAGACACTGAGCTGAATTCTATTGTAACTTACGCATCAACAACAAAAATAATACCATTTGAATACAGAATCATTATTGTCGATGCATGAGCAAGAAAGAACCAATTTGACTTTCAAATTCTGTGCTGAGTTTGTAGGACTGGAACTAAAGAAAGCCTTCTTTTAAATGGAAACTGAAGAGATTTGAACAACAATCAATAAATAATAACACACCAAACTATTTTTATAGTTACTTTTCAGATTACGATCTGACTTCATGAAGAAAAAAGTTTTGGTGACTAGCCTTGAATTGCTTTTAGATTAGATATTCAAATACATAAAGAGACTGAATTACATCTGGCTTTTTGACAGTAGTCACTGAGTTTAAAAAAAAATTAATGAATTTACGAAAAAAATTGACAATGTAAAATCACTTTTTTGTTTTTGTTTTGTTCAAAAATGCATTATACACTGTTATTTCAGTATATTAGCTTACCCAGCCTTGGATGCATTGTCAGTCTAAGTACTGATTTCAGCTGAAGAAACCAATGTCAAATCTACAGAACAGTTTTCATGATAGAAAGTAAAAGGTAAAGTTACAGAAGTTCATTTGTGTTAAATGCATTAGTTTACAAAAGGAATGAAAGTCATTTTGTTTTGAAATATTCTTCTTGATCATTCTGTTTTTACCCAGGTCCTTCCTAGGCAAACCTGTGGTCTGTTCACTCACACAATTTTCTATAAGGAGTATCCTGGGGGTCCAAAAGAACTAGACAAGAGTATCCAAGGAGGGGAGTTGTTTTTCACAGTTGTTCTCAATCCAGTAAGTACTACAACCTGCTTTTGAAATAATTAAGAAAAAAGGATTAAAGAGCAATTTGGTGATGAACTAGGTCTCTCGGGGAATATTGATTTGTCACAGTTCTTTAGTTCCTTATCTAATATGTTTGAGCTCTAACACTGTGCAGATATATTATAAGATTTAATAATTTGATGCTGACTTCTATTTTATCTGGGTTATAGTTAATGTCTTGACTAAAGTTAAGCCTCTCGGTTTGTTTGGTGTGTGTTTTTTTTTTTTTTGCTTTTCTTTGATTTTTTAGATTCAGCAAGTTAGAATTTAATTTCTTAAAGAATTAAGAATTCTTATTGCTAAAACTGCAACAAATACCTTAGGTGACATCCATAAGAATCGATACCCTACTCCTGAGACGTCTGAGTCATAAATGTTAAAAAATAGGGCTGTCAAATGATTAAAAAAATAATCACAATTAGTCATGAGAATAAAAAAAAAGTCATGATTAATCATTGTTTTAATTGCAGTGTTAAACGATAGAATACCAATTTAAATTTTTATAAATATTTTGGATGTTTTTCTACATTTTCAGATATATTGATTTCAATTTAAACACAGAATACCAAGTATACAGTACTCACTGTATAGTATTATTTTTTATTATAATTATTTGCATTGTAAAAAAGATAAACAAAAGAAATAGTAATTTTGAATTCTCCTCATACAAATGAAATCTCTATTGTGAAAGTGCAACTTATATATGTTGAATTATTATTATTATTTTATTATATAACTTTCACTCAAAAACAAAAAATGTAAAACTTTAGAGCCTACCAGTCAAAGCATGAAGGGGCATAGCTATGTTTAGCATATCTGGCACATAAATACCTTGCAGCGCCAGCTACAGCAATGCCACGTGAACGAACACCTTCTCTCATTTTCAGGTGACCTTGTAAATAAGAAGCAGGCAGCATTATCTCCAATAATGTAAACAAACATGTTTGTCTTAGCGATTGGCTGAACAAGAAGTAGGACTGATTGGACTTGTATGAGGTGAATTGAAAAATACTGTTTCTTTTGTTTATCTTTGTTACAGTGCGATAAATTGTGACTGTTTTGTTAAATCTAGTTAATTTGTTCTGGTTTAATTGCATGCATTAACTGCGATTGACAGCCCTAGTTAGAAATAGGTATTGGTTTAGGAAAGTCACAAATAAGTAGGGCCCTACCAAATTCACAGCTGTGAAAAATGTGTCATGGGCCATGAAATCTGGTCTCCCTCATGAAATCTGGCTTTGTAGGGGGGTTGTTGTATTGCCACCCTTACTTCTGCACTCCCTTTAGAGTGGGATGGCTGGAGAGTGGCAGCTGCTGGGCAGGCACCCAGCTCTGCAGGCAACACCACCACCAGCAACAGGGCAGAAGTGAGGGTGGCATAGGGGGGAAGGAGTTGTCACTTTTGGGGTGGGGGGCAGTGCTGGCCTTAGGGCTGGATGACGTGGTTGGGGGGCACTGTAGTCACCGCACACATATACAGCCAGCCCAAGGCCCTTTAACTACAAGTGCTGGGCCCAGAGCCAGGGAGAGGCAGGACTGGGGGTGCCCCAGACAAAGAATCCTACCATATGCTGGGCTCCAGCTGCTAGTCTCAGCTGGCTGAGGAGGGACAGGACTTCCTCTTCCCTAGCACGGGCTGCTCCCAGGGCCAGATCAGACCCACCTCTGGGAACTTCTCCCAGCTGCAGGACGATCCACAGCTGCTGGCTTGGCGCCCAGCTCTAAAGACAGCAGCAGCATGGAAATCGGGGAGGCATGATATGGTATTGCCACCCTCACTTCTGCACTGGCACTGGCAGTGGTACTGCCTTCATAGCTAGGTGCCAAGTCAGTAACCACCACTCTCCAGCTGCCCAGCTCTGAAGACAGTGCAGAAGTAAGGGTGGCAATACTGCAACTTCCCTACAATAGTTTTGTGATCCCCCACAACCTCCTTTTGAGTTGGGACTCTCACGGTTCCGCCACTGAAATTTCAGATTTATATATTTGAAACCGTGAAATTGAAGATTTTTAAAATCCTATGACTGCGAAATTTACCAAAATGGAATGTGAATTTGGTAGGCCCTACAAATAAGTAACTTTTCTAACGCTTTTTGAGAATTTCTCATTTACTGATTCATAGGCACAGTTCACTGTACTTCAGTGTAAAGTTTGAGTTAAATGGACCACACAATTCATCAGTTAGTTTATCCTCTTATTTATCCACGGTGGAGAAAGAATGGAACAGCTAGACTATTAAACTGCAGAATGTTGAAGATTAGCATAGAACAGCACAGTACTTTTGAAATCGGCTTGGACTAGCTCAGTTTTATCGAGCATTGACATGCGACTCCTATCCTGTAATTCTTAGGCAAGTTTTGGCCCCAAGGTCCTGGTGAGCTTGAATTGAAAGGCAAAGTGTTGATAAAAGCTAGGTTGCATTTGCAACATGTAAATAAGATTTAGTATGATGAATTTACACTGACACTTAACCACTAAGGCTGGGATTTTCAAAGGTGCTTAAAGGACTACGACATCTATCTCCTTTCAGATAGTTTGAATAGCCCATCCTAAATATTCCTGAGTTCTCATTTAATACAAAAAACATCAGTGGGATTTCAGTGGAAAGAAGCTGTCCGTAAGCAACTCTGGGTAATTTGATTCACAACTGGCAAGCAATTCTTTTTCAAGATTTTACACTTCGGTTTTAATTGTTTGGGGGGTTGGGTTTCTTGTGGTTTTTGTAACGTTGGAGGTTACACAGTGAACATAAGAAAGAAAAAACACATTCCTCCACAAACTGCAGTCTCCTTAGTTCAGGATGCCATCTCTGCAAGAGTCACTCTTGTATTCAGATGAGGCAATAGCATCAGGTACAAATAGAACATTACACCTTTCTGGGTCAGGTAAATTAATAGGGTGAGATTGGGACAACACTTTGGGTGGGAGGCCTCAGTGAAAACCTGAGTGCTTCAGGAAGTTGCTGCAACTCTTCTACGGGGTGCAGGGAGGCTCAAGCACTGCCCTGCTTTGTCAGGATATGGAGCAAAGCTCCTTAAGGGCAGTTCTGTAGCTCAACAAATGGGACTGGAAGAAAAAGGTACAGCAGCAAAAAATTGGAGTCAGGTGGTGAACTACACTCCAGGATTAGAAAGAGGCATGGACATAAATTAGCTGACAGGACCTCTTCTGATCCTGGCAGCAGTGTGGTAGCAAAGCTTAAAGTGGGCTGGTTGCCTGAATCATAAATCCAGCCAAAAGCAAGAGAGGTACCTGAGGAGGATTTGTTACTTCTGGATGTGGGAAGGTGATGTCGCCAAGGCTGAAGCAGCACTTTCTGACTGGCATGCAGGGATGTGGAACATTCATCTTCCCCACCTTGAGATATTTCCCTGTGAGCATCCTGATATTTTCCGGGCATGACACTTGTTACAGTGATGCCGTGTTGTTCACTTTGGCACAAGAAATGCATGCCCTAGCACAACAATTTATGTACGTTTTGGGCTGGAAAAAAAATCTCTTGGATTATTTTGTGTTGTCTTTTGAATTCATAGGTTTGGCAATCTTAACATTAGCCAAATAGGAGGAGTTACTTGACATAGCCAATTCTTCTGCTTCACTTGTCCAGGCCTTTCCCAACCAGCCTATCAGTGGGCTGATGCAGTCAGCATTCAACCTACTAGAAAATCTGTAATTGGTATCCACTCTACTTCTACTCTCTAGTATTTAAAAGCCCTTTACTACTCCTATCTAAGTAAGCACACAGCTGCATATGCACAGATCAGGGCAGTATCTGATTTAAAAAACAAAATCTGGCTTTTGTATACATTACTTGACATTGTGCTTAGCACTAATGCTAATAGGAGTCCTTTTAGTCTTAATCCTGCCAACTCATTCCCTGTGATTTAAATTAATACAGCAACACCATGCCAGCATGTGTTGTATACTTACCAGATCTTTTAAGCAAAACAAGGTTTCCTGTGTTGTATTTGGATGTGATACTTTTGGGGAAACAGACCATAAAACATGTGTTCCTTTTCTATACTACTCTACAGCTCCTGTTCCATTGTGAATAGAACCTATTTCTGCAATTCTGGTTGCATTCTCTCTGACTTTACATTAGTTTATTAATATCATATCCCTTAGTTCCAATTGTCTTTAAAGAAATTACTGTATATAAAAATTACATTAATATTGAAAGATTTCACTTTAAAGCTGAGACTTTAATTGTATAACATTCAAAATTAAGAATCCCTCCACACCCTGAACTGTGCCTCTTTTTGTGTTTTATTATTTTTTTCATTTGAATTACTGTAGCATCTGGAGACCCCAGTTGGAGATCAGAATCCATTGTGTGAGGCACTGTAGATGCGCATAATAAAAAGTTAGTTTTTGCTCCAAAGAACTTACAAACTATATATATTTTGTAGCACAACAACTGATGTGTAAAATAGATAAACTGGGGGAAAGACAAGATAAACAGGGAAAAGAACACGATTATTAGTGTAATACATGGCGTACCTGTCTAGCAGTTGTTGACTGATAGGACAATAGTGTCTTTATATGAGTTACAATATAGTCTTTCATTGCATAATTGCACAAGTCTAAGCAATGAGACATATTATTCAGCATACAATACAATATAAAATAATAGGAGTTAAATGCACTCTTTTTTTGTAACTGCATAGGCACACAAGTAGCATTTTGCCATGACAAATTGCAGATATAGATTTAAGGGCTGCCTTAAAAGATGGACCATAAGTTTTAAATACTTATTTAAAAATAATTCCTAAAGCTGTTAGCCTTTGAACTGACAGATAGCTAATTTTAAAAAAGTAGGCTTGTCATACACATTTTTGAAAAGTGTTAAATGCATTTATATCATAAATTGCAAGTCTAACAAAAATGTTATATTTGTACAAACAGACACTTCAAAAGGTAAAGCACACGTTTTCACATATTTCCATGATCACAACATGTCATATTTTATTTCACATACTTTCACATACATTCAAGCCCAGTCTACACTTACTTTCCGGATTTGGCGGCAGTTAACGGGAGATACACAAGTGACGTAAATCACTTGCGTATCTCCCATCGACTTCACTGCGTCTGCTCCGCACGCCGTCCACATTGCACTGAGCTGAAGGGAACAGCGTTCCCTTCGATGCAGCGCTGCGCCACTTACCGGGATGGTTTTCCTACGTCGATTGCTGGATCGACTGAGCGGGTCTACACAGACCGCTCAGTCAATCCAGAGGAATCGATCTGACGGCGGAAAATTTACTGCTGTCAGTGTAGACCCAGCCACGTAAACTATTAGAATTTATTTTTGAGGACATAATCAATATATCCAGCCTACTCCAGGAAGCAAAACCTCCATTGGGAAGATTTCACTTTATATCACTTGTTCATAGATATAAAGAACATCAAGAAGGAACCATTACAAAGGAATCATTACTTTTTCAGATAAATAATCTCTTCTTTAAAAAAAAATTAAAAAAATATTTACACTTTCACAGAAATTTATGGATAAGATGAATTTAAAATTAAATTTAAGCCCTAACTGTGATTTCATTTATTTTGTTGGTTTAGCTTGGACTTCACTTATGTGAAGATGGTTTTTTGTGGTTTTTAAAGTTATTAATCTGATTCTGCAGGAAATCCATAAGATTACCTCACATTCAAGACAGTGCCCATAAAAATCAGCCCCAAAATGTTCTCTGTGGTCTGATCATAGCTTTTCACCAGAGAGGCTTTCTTCCTGTAATAGGTTGGAAACAACCACAACCACAAAAAACAGTACCATATGTGAATCTGTAAGCTTTTGACATGAGAATCTGTATTAGTGCCATTTTCCCAGGGCATTCTCAATGCACTAGCTCTGCAGGTAAGAAAAGTATCAGTCTACACAGGAAATCCTGCTCTGCAAACGATCTCTACTAGTTATATTTTATATGTGACATAAGAGCTGATGTATCAAAGTAGCTAATCTTGTGGTCTGCAAACCTCTGTATTTATTTTGTATCGATTTATATCCCCAGACTGCTGGTTGAATTGTGATCTGATAGTGGCTGTAAAATGACCTTGACAGCAAGGCCCGTTATATATAAAGTATTGAGTGCCTAAGTGCTACCTAACTGTGAAAGAAGACTAAATCGTTTTATAACACCTTGCCTACTTTGTAATAATACTTTAGATTTCCATAGTGTCTTCTGTTGAAGATGTCAAAGGGCTAGATTCTCATTAATGTCAATGGACTTGGGCCAGTTTACAGCAGCTGAGGCTTTACTATAGTGTTTCACAAAAATGAATGAATCAAGCCTCACAACAGTTCTGTATTATTCGTATACGAATATTATTTTTCTCATTTTACAGATCAGGAAGCTGAGGCATGCAGAGATTATATGACTTGCCCAAAGCCATATGACAGAGCTAGGAAGAGACCTCAGATCTTATGACTTTTGTTCTTACTTATATGTAAGACAAACGTGGTGTCAGTTGTCATTAGCCATCTATCCAACTGTAAACTTTGTTTAATTATTGGTCTCTGATCTCTCAGGATTACTCCTTTTTCCTCTCCTCTTTCTCCTTTTACATAGCAGTGGCTCCAAGTGGGACCACATAGACTGGATCCTTCTCTTTATTTTCAGCTGCCTTCACAGGTTTTACAGCCCCTTCCTTACAAAGAAGAACCTTGATCCTTTGGAAACAGCTGGGCACAGGAGGAGATGCAAGCACCATATGACCTGCAAGTAATCAGTCCATAAATCACAGTATGAGAACCACTGATATAAGGCAATGTGAACCTACAGATCACATCAAAAGGAAGAACTGAATTCAAACGTTTTTTGTGCTCTACCTCTGTTCAAGACATCAGACTAAACATTTAAGGGTCCGTCCTTAACCATTTTCACCTCACACAGTAAAGTAATACTCCCCATGAGAATGGCAAAATATGGCCTTAAGGAACTTTTAGGGAAGAAAATTTTGTTTCTTTTTTTTTCTTTTAAGTATTAATTTGCATTAATTTAACCAAAAACATTTTTTAATAATCCCAAATGATTCCACAAAATCTAAATAAACTAGTTCAATATCTAGGCATGCTGTGTCTTTAGTGGTATCAAAATATTTCAGTCAAGTATCTGTGCCTGATAAAATCGTTAGACCTTTCAGGGAAAACGTGACTCATCCATCTTTGTCTGCAGTATTAAATGAATATTCTGGATTAGTAGAAAGAGGTTTCTGTTCAGTGTCTCAAAGAATGAAATGACACCAATCTCCTAAGGGTATCTTGCGAAGGATGAAAAAAGTGAGCATTTAGGTTTTGAATTATATATATATAACCATCAGGTAGATATAGTACGCTGCCATCCGCGGTATAATTTCTTGTAGGATTTACTAATAAAACATGACAAGAAGACACTATTACTAGCTGTGGGCCACTTTGAGAGTAGTTAAGTCCATAGGCCAAGCAGAACTGAACATACAAAAACACCTTTTATATAAATCTATGTGAACATTTCTCTCTGTCTCCTGCTGTTTGATTCTCTTGCTCACATACAAAACACCATGGATATTATGGACATACATCCATGCTGCTAACCTATGTCCATCTTAGTCAGTGCTTTTATTGCCAGTTGATGTGGAGCACATGTGACAGGACTGTTTGTATACGTAAGCGGAGGAGTTTAAATTGAGAGAGCACCTGCTGTAGATTTTCAGGATCAAACATAATGAATTCCTCAAAGCCTATGCTGAGGCTGTATGACAGGCCAAGAGAAGATTCCTATCAGACTCCATTGAAGCTGCCAAATCCTGCTTAAGTTGATATCCAAGGTGATAATGTACTTCATCAATCTTGAGTACCTATAACCTGCATTAGAACAGAACACCAAGCAGTGGGAAGAACTGTCCTACTTTGCTGAAAAGATCACGCACATTCAGAAAGCTTTCCCAAGCAGCGAGGATCTACTCCACTAATAGCCACCGACAGACAGCCCATCTGCATTCCTAGAGTTCAGAACAGCCACTCATCAATAATTCTGGACACCCAAAAGGAGTCTTGATCTAAGACTTGTGACTCTGACTCTTCCTGGCTGGTGAAAGAGGGTCAGGAACAACCGGAGCCACTCCTGATTTAAAATAGACTATCTTAAAAAGAATCTTCCCATCCTCCTTCAAACACACAATAGTCTGACTGGCACTAAAAAAATCCCACCTCAATATATTGGTTCTGGCCAACTAACACCCATTGTCAAACTTGCCATTACTGAGCAAGCTTGCAAAGAAGCTAGCCAAAGGCAACTATGAGTTAATTTAACTGACGCTAACAATCCCTCCCAAGCACAATCACGATTCAGGCCAGGACATAGAATTGAAACCATTTCAGGAACACTGATGGCTGATCTCCTTATGTCCATGGAGGGAGGCAGACAGCTAGTCCTCTCCACCTGGATTTCTCTGCAGCATTTGACACTGTTGACTGTGCAATACTGCTGTCTTTCTGAAAGAGGTGGCAAAAGTCCAGGGTAATGAGCTAAAATGGTTCAAGTCCTTCCTGGAGAGATGCACCTAATGAGTAGTAATGGGAAACTGCATCTTCACTGCTAGACCCCTTACTTCTGGAGTCCCACAAGGATCAGTTCTCTCCCCAACAAGCAGCTACACTAGGTGAACTGGTTCGACAATATGACCTCGAGTGCCAGCAATGTGCAGATGACACACAACTCTACCTTCACAACATATGACCATATCGCTACCTCCAAGATGGCCAAGTGCTTGGACAAGATCAGCTCATGGATGAAGAAAAGCTGGTTGAAGCTGAACTCAAAGCAAGACACAGGTTATGCCGAGGAAAGCATTTTGAAGAGTTTGCAGCCATGGTCCAGTCTCCTTAGGTTCAAACTGCATGCCCACAATAGGTCAATTCTGTCTGTAGTTTATGGATTCCTCACTGGTAGTAAGCTCTCATATAACAGCCTATAGAAGTAAAGCTTTCTCTCATCTCCCATAGGCAACGAGACTTCATCTTATCCTATTGCATGATGACCTGGTCTCAGTTACTCATGCTTGTTATTTCTTGGCTGAATTACAGCAGTGTGGTATAGCTGGGCATGAAGCCTTCAGAATTTAGGGAACTCCAAATGGTACAGAACCCTGCAGTACATCCTCTTAGTTACACACGCTTCCATGAGCACAATAAACCTGTCCTTCACTCTTTACACTGGCTTCCCATAGAATGTCAAATCAAGTTCAAGGTCTCAGCCTGGGTCTAGGATAGCTGAAAGACGACCTAAAGCTCCGGGATGAAAACAGTGGTCAGTAACTTCACTCCTCTGGCACAACAGAACTCTCGGTAATAAGGATCAAGTTAGTCTGTGCATGAGTATGTCTCAGGGGCCCGTCAGAGACTGTGAAATGAGCTCTCACAGGAACCAAGGACCATCGCAAACCTCTCCACTTTCTGCTCCAGTTGCAAGGCATGTTTCTTTGACTTTGCCTTCTCTCACATAAATATTCCTAAACCTAAGCAAGACTGTCCACTTCTCCCCCCTGGATAACAGATAATACCTGAGAGATGTGTATTCACGTTGCTTAATGAACTACTGGAAAATATTTAGATACTATAGTTATGAACATAGTATAAGAACCTATAAAGAACAGAATGGAGCAGCTATATTACATTTTCTGTATTAAAATATTTGTCTTCTATGCTACCTAGAGCAGTTTGTTGTTTGGTCAAGTCCCCAAATTCATGCAGAGCCCCAGTGAACAATGGAGCACTTCTTCTATAGATGGACTACCTAGATGGTGGCTACCTAGTGGCAGGGAAATGTGTTCCATAGCCCTAACTTGCCTCTGAATCTGCGATGCCATCAGCTTCCCTACTCAATTTCCTGAGGTAAATCATGAGGTTAGCTCCCATCCATCAAAGTCGGAGCCAGTGAGGTCAGTGTTTTGTAAATCAGATCATTGTTTATTTGTATTAATTTGATACAAGTAGCTATTATGGACCTCTGTTTGTATAACAGTAATGACAGGGAATGGTAACAGAGATGTTTCAAAGTGTGTGGTTCACATGCATGTGTACATTAGGATATGCACTGGAATGTACTCTAATCCAAACAGATAAATTGATGGTGGGTCTAGTTTTGCACTAATGAAGTCAATGGGAGTTTTTCCATTGTCTTCAGTGGAGCTGGAACATATGTGCTTATTCATTATGCTTTAAGCTATTAGAATGCATGAGGAACAGGCTGTAGAATAATACTGGAAATATTATAATTACATTTTATAAATCAGAAATACAGCCTCATCTGGAATACTGGTTGCAGTACTGGTCACTCTGTCTCAAAAAATGAGAGAATTAGAAGCAGTTCAGAAAACGGTGACAAGAATGACCATAGTCATGGAAAGATTCTAATTTGAAGAGAGATTGAAAAGGTTGGGATTGCTTATCTAAGAAAGGAATTGTATAAAAGGGAACCTGATAAAATTGTATAAAATAATGAATGGTCTAGAAAGGTAGTTCAGGAGGTTCTGTGTTTCCATGTCTTATAACACCAGAACAGGAGACATTCAATTAAATTAAAAGGTGGAAAATTCAACAATGATAAAACGAAATAATTTTTCATAGACTGTGGAACTCACTGCCATTGGATGTTATTAAGCCCAAGAATTTAGCAAGATTGAAAAAGGGATTGGTCATTTAGAGGAATAACAAAAATGTTCAAAGTTATAATAATTAACGGTAACAGAAAATTTGGATGCAATATAAAATCTCATGATTCAGGTTTGAGTTCTTAGACACTGAGATGAGATTTTCATGGAGGGCAGACTATCCCACAGCTGTTCACTGCAGAGTTTCTCTGAAGCACCTAGTTCTGGCCATTTAAGAAGACAGGATACCGGACTAGATGAATGGCTCTGATCCAGTATGGAAACTCCTATGCTCCTGTGTTTATTTATTAATTTTAGCATATGGAAATACTTACACTTTTTTCCTAAATATAAATTAAAAAAATAAAATTAATATTTTCTTAGCAGACGAAATTTATTGAAATGTGCTGTATTCATCAGCATCAGTTTCCCATCAACAGGTTGGAATTTATTACAAGACGAGCTTATTTCAGTTTTTGAATCTATTTTATTTACTTTCTAAATCCTGGAATCAGCAGGGGAACCTCAGAGAGATAAATTTTCTAAAATATGAGACACTTATTAGGCCCAATGATTCTTAACATAAAACTAGACAGCTCAACAAGGAAAAAAACCGGCCAAGTAGTGAATGACATCTCACTGATGTCAGTGAGAGTTGAGGGCTCTCAGTACTTTCCAGTAAGCATTCAGCATCTGGCAGGGTTGGCCCTAAAACAGGAACTACACAGGAGAGTAATTCAAGCTGTTGTGGATACATTCCACTTAGCAGCATTGCCATCCGACAAGATGTCCATCAGTACTTACTGAGGAAATCCTTTTAGAGCTCACAGCTACACCCCAACTCCTCCCAAAAAGTGCACCATATGAACTTATATGTACTTCATTAAAGACATTCTATGTCTCTGGATCTAAGGGAAGAAGGAAAATGCACTGTGGAAAGGCACCACAGTGAAAGTACTCAAGTGGTAGACTTCCTTACAGTGAAAATATTATATAGCAGATGTGTGTTCTGTGTACGGTTACACTGATGCAAGAAGCGAGATTCTCAATGGTTTAGGCTCCACATCTGATTCACCCTAAAATAACTATAATTTGCTGTGCCTTGAACTCTAAGTATTATTTTCCTTCAGTGTCCACCTTTCTCATTTTATAGTAAGTAGAACTATTATTATGTTAATTGACTTGCAGCAAGGGAGAAATTACTAACTTTTGCACAAAAAATGAGAACATGTATTAGAGCCAGTGGATCCTGCTGTTTCTTAATGTGGGCTTAGTGAATAGTTAGGCTTCAGAACTACTGAGACAGATATGAAAGTAAAGCCATTCAGGATCAGATCCTTTAAAAGTCCATTGACTGCTTTGTGCAATATCTGTGAGTTAGATTGTGCCTGTTAGGCACAGCCCAAGTTGCCCAGAAGGAGCACTGAGAGGCAGGTGCCTTCCAGAGCTCTCTGACATGCATGGGGCAGTACACCTCCTACTACATCTCTTTATGAAACACAGCCTGCTCTCTTCTGCATGTTTATTCTATTCTGCATGCTAGTCCCACTTCACAGGATAGCCTTACCTCGTCCCCATCCCTTCCTGCCTATTTAAGGATCCCTTACGCTTCCAGTAATGCTAATGGAAGCGTTTCTGAGCTCCCATGAATTTAGGAATGGAAATTCTACTTGGCCCTTAGGTAGGATGCACAAGATGGGGAAAAACTCCTTGCACCTCTCTCTGTGCCTCATTACACACCTGTGTAAGTGTCAGGCAGAAACTGGTCCAATGTTTTTTGTAAACTATAGCAAAAAACAAGTGAAAAAAACAAGCAAAATTACACTAGAAAGGAATACAGTTTAAATGTAGCTTTTTAGTTAAAAATTATTACAGTACCTATAGAGTATATTTATTTTGATGCATGTGTGATAATATATTGCTAATCAACCACAGAAAAATTCAATATGATAATATATTTAGCATGCCCAACACTCAAATTATGGATGGTAATAATAAAATTTTGCACACATACAGCACCTTCCATTTGATCCCAAAGCACTTCATAGGCACTAGTGAGTCAGCTGTCACTGACATACCTGTGAGGTAAATAGATATTATATCCCATTTTATAGACTGGGAAACTGTGACAGAGGAGTTAAGTGACTTACCTAAGGTCACAGAAATAGTATGTAGTAAAGCTGTATATACAACTCATTTTTCCTGACTCTCAGTACAGTTCTTCATCCACTAGACCAGATATGTAATTGTATTTATTTTTATTAAAGATCCAGGATTCTAGTAGGTTTTGTGGAGAAAATACACTTGTCTGTGTAAGTTAAATTAAACCAACTGGATCTATATCTTTACAAATAGGCACATCTATGGCAGCTGTGAGACAATGTTGTGCAGCTTTTGCTACACTGCTCAAAAGGGAATCTCTCTTAATCAATTTAAAAATATATATTCAAGTATAGGCCTAATTCATTATTCTGTCATTTTGTGAGTCTAATAGAGGAAGAACAGCTGTTACTGAGTCTCTGAATACCTGAAACTGAACTCTTCTGAGTAATATGGAGACAATATCAGAACTGCAAACAGAGTGTACACAATGCAAAATTAATTGGAAAATAGGTGATCTGAGAGTTAGACATACACATGTGGCCTGTAAACATTTGTTCAGCAACCAAAATAACAGCAATATATTAAACTCGTAATGCATCTGCTTCTAGCACCTAACAAAGAGAGACTAATTAATCATCAATCATATTTTTTTAGGTGCTGAGTTTACTGTATTGATTTATAAAATCTTAATTCTGCCCTGGGATATTGGTGCACAACATATAATGTGAATTTGAGGGCAAAATTGTGCCCAGGACAAAAATATGTAAGTGAATGGTTTAACAATATGAAATTAAAGTTGAATTGCTCAAAGTTAGTTTGCCTTAGTCAGTTATAAATGTGAAAGCAGTGCCTAATCCAGGATAAATGTGTACCCATCATCCTTTTCCTTTATGACTAATCTGGTCCCAGGTCCAAAATGTAAAAATATTAAGAACTTTGCTCTACATTTTACTTGTTGCTTATTCCTGTGGTGTTACTTTATTTACTGCAGTCAGGCCCAACAGTCCTGTGTGTACAGATTTCAGGAAGGAAGAATGTAGGGCCTAAACTAGACCTATGCAAAATATTTCTATCAAAACTTGAATATGCTCAAACTGATCTTGAGTTTGACGTTTGGTAAGTTTTACAGAACTGAGGAAAGGATGCTTACGCAGTGGGGAAATCCACAAACCCCATTCCAATATCCCTTCCCAAGCCAGCCAGATTCTCTCTCTTGCTCCCCATCAGTTATTCACAATAATTGAACAAAGCTCAAGACCTATCCTATTTATCATGGTGAGCCTGGTAAACTTCTCCTCTATTCCAGTGTTCCTTGGTGGTCCCTCTCTTTTCTGAAAGGAGAGGATGTTTAAGGCCAGAAAGATGAAACGTCACAGAAGGGGATGCTCACACATACATCCCTAAAAACAGCATCACTGAGGGGTCTCCAAAGTCTGTTGAATGGAAGGCGGAATGCCATGTAGAAAGGGGGGCTCCTCTGCTTTTCTCAAAAAACCTCCTGCCTGTATGAAGGCTGTGTAATTTCAATTAAGAATTTCCTCACTTTTTCATTGTTAATAGATACAACAATGTTGTTTTGAACTAATAGATATTTATTAAAATCTCTACTTTAAAAATAAAGTTTCTCTTCTCTGGAAGCATGGTATTTTTAGTGTTTTCATTTTATGTAAATTATTTGTCAACTATATATTGTTTGTTCTTGTAACATAAATTAGATCATTTCAGTTTATCTTGTACGTGTCATTTAATAGTAGAGACTCAGTCACAATCTAAATTATAATTATTGACCTACAAGCTGTTACACCCAGCTGGAAAGAACCGTTGTAACAAAATCATTTCCATTACAATAAACAATGCATAATTGCATTCAAAAAGATAAAAGCTGTATCTTTTGAATGCTTGTCCTGTTCCCCTTAATTTCTTCAGCTCCAACCAGAAGCCAAAAGGACCTTCTGATCAGCTACCTATAGGGTTTGGAAGGAAAGAATAGAGAGAGCACTTTTGCCACTCCTATTCTGTGGAGGAAAGAAAAGAGAGATGCTGACAAGAAGCCAAAAGGAGTTGATTATACAGCTACCCAGAGGGCTCTGTGTGGAAACAACAGAGAAGAGCACCTTTGCTATTGTGATTCAGGGAGGGTGGGAGAAAGAAAGGAGTTGCTGCCCAGAGGCCAGGTTTAGTCACAAACTATCATTTTAAAGATTGTCGCTATTCAGTTTCAGTCCCTTTATAAAGGATATTAAATCCCATGGAGAGTGTGCAGTGAAGTGCAACCAAGATGATAGTTTCTTTATGAGGAAAAGCTAAGAAGGGTAAACCTACTTGTCCTGAAGTTCAGAAAATATTGAGATGGCCTAAAAGAAATAGTTTAAAAAGTAGGCTTGATATAATAGAATGAAATAGGATGTTTTCACTGAAGGACACAGACTAAAATGCAGGCAGGTTAGAGTAAACAGGAATTCATTCAGAGCTGGTTCACTTTAAAGAAGCGGATGGAGAAATGTATAAAGCTTCATTTGTATCTCACGGGATTGCTCAAAGGTGTAAGATTATTGGGGCAGGACTGTAGGACAAATTGTGTCAATTACTGGATTTAGCCTCCCTAAGGCTCACAATTGGTCTGGTTAGATCTCCCAATCAGGGATGTGGCTTTTCAAGAGAATAAATCTTATAGCAATGTATTTGCTCACAACACAGTAATTATTACCTAAGATGGAGAAAGAAAGCATTCCCCTTTGTTAGAATTTGTTACAGTGGAGTTTGGGACATTGTGATAATGGGAAAAAAATTAATCAAATTAAAACTCAACAAGAAAGAAACCAAATAATAATAATCATTGTCCAGTCATGAGACCAGCTGCATGCCCAGGAATGGAAGTCAGGGGGCGTAAGGAGACTCCGTTACCTTTGCTTTCCACAGGGTCATAGTCTCACTGGACAGCTTTCTGCACAGGTGTGTAGGAAGGTAGGAGCGGGAAATAGGCAAAGTCTTGGCTCTGCCCAGCAACACACCAGTCTGTGCTGCTGACCCAGTGGGGAGGGAAATGTAAGCCACCAAAAGGAATTATGCACATCACTGCAGCGAGAGGGAAGCAGGGATCAGATTGTGACCCTTAAAGTGGCCATAAAGGTGCTGTAGATGGCCCTCTGAGAAATCCTCCAATGTACAGGAAAGTTCCTGGGAGATGTCGAGTTGGCATATCTGGCTCTACTTTACCTCGCCTAGAAGTGTCTGGTGCATGATGCATATTAGGTTTGTTCCCAGGGAAACTGGAGTGTGGCCAGAATACTGCTATACTCCAGCTATTCGTAGCTGCCAGAATGGCCTACAGGGGTCTTTCGTAGATGGATGTAGACTCAGGAAACCCACAGGCGGCTCTGACCTGTGCAGGGGGCTTCACTGTCTCTTAGCAAGCCCTAGTATAAGGGAGGGACAATTGCCAGTTCTCAAGATGTACTCATGTCTTGAGCCTTAGGTCAGTAATTTTCCTTCATTTTCAATGTAGCACAAGATGGGGTCATTATTTTACATTTTCACAAATACTTATGGGCCTTAGCTCACAGTCAGTGGGACTGGAAATGACTTTAATAGGTGCTCACTAAAGAACATCTTTCAAAGTGGGGAAAAGTACTGTTTACATTGTCCCTGAAAGAAAATATCAGGTAATATGTAATATGTTAGACTTAATGTAGAAGTAAAGAAGACACCTTCTGTCACATAAAGATGTAGTATATATCGTGTACTTGGTAACAATAAATATGGCTTTCTGTAAAGTTTTAGTTATCTGAGTCTTAAACTGGTATCTGATCATCTCTCTTTTGTTGTTAATATTTACTCACAAAGTACTTATAGTGTAAGAATGGTGGCAGAACTCAAATTGACATCTCTGTTGACATTTTCCCCCCTCATTGACAGTGCTTCATATACTGAAGATGATTTATTATGATCTATTCAGTCCATTTTTTTAACCTCCATTCCATAACGTTCTTTAAAATTATACCGATATTCCCTTCAGAGAAATAATAATACATATTTTCCCTGAACTAATAACCTTTTCAGGTTCTTTTTTCTTCCAGTGCAGTGCTGAAGTTGTTGACAGGCAGGGAATTGCCAGGAGATGAACTGACATTATAAATGTCAGAGGTCAGTACAGGTGTCGGAAAGAGAGATGCTGCGAAGGAAGCAAGCTAACATTTTTTGGGGGAAACATTCCAATTGTATCTTTGTTCAGAACAACAGTCCTGCTGCTGGTCTACTCATGCTTTCAGAACTAAAAATAATAAAAGAAACTTGAAAAGGTTACACATTTGGCAAAACTATGTATTACGCCTTGCCTAAAGGGAATATTGCCATCTTCTAAAAAATAATGTCACTGTCCTAGCTTAAAAAGGAGATTGTGTCCTGATAAATTCTCTCTTAATGTATTTCCTTATCTTTCGGGTGTAGCACAAAATGAAGCCCTCGGCTTGAGTCACAAGCCAAGAGTGTCACAGCAAGACACTCATTAAATAAATTGTCTGTGAAATACTGTGTTTGCTCATTGCAAATGTTGCATAATGTTAAGGTAGAATTACAAAACCAGAAATGCTAAGTTTTAAAAATGTTGTGTGTCTTATGAAGTCACAATGCTTTAAAATACTTTGAGACCAAAACAGTGCAATCAGTTTTTACACTGTAGACCTCAAATGATCTCCTCTCACCATTTGTTTCTTTAATTTCAGGTTTGAATTCCTTCACACAAAGCAATAACATTAGTTTCTGAAGTGGTTTCAGAATCATTCTCAGTAAATGTCTTTTTGTTAAAAGGAAAGCTTGGAGCAAGTTTCATTGTCAATAGAACAGAAATGAAACACAAGTAGGATTAGCAGAATTTTTGGAACACAGTGTGCTAAATTTCTCATAGAAACAAGGCTGTAGAATTTGGCTTTGCACTGGTTTCTCAAAAAAATAGCGGGTGGGAAGGAAATTGTAAGTTATTCTGTGAGCACAAGGCAGATTTCATCAGTGAAAAACTATATTTCATATTGTGGAAATGAAACTTGCAAATTTGCAAATTGAGTGCTGATCTTGCAGCCCTTACTCACATGAGTACTCCTAGTGAGCACTAGTCTTTGTATGTCTGTATATTCATACTGTGCTCATCAACATGTTATTTGGGCACCCAGTATTGCACCTCCTATTCATGAGTGCAACTGCTGTTGACCTCAGTTGGGGAACGGCATCTATGTGGGAACCTGATTTCGTAAGCTCTTACCCACACGAGTAGTCTTTACTCAGATAAATAATTCCCCAGGATGTGATCCTGCAAGATGATGGGTTCTTCCTGTGAGGAGTTCCTGTGAAGTCTTGTGGAGTAGAGCACCCTCCATTCCTTAAGCCCTGGTCTACACTTACTTGACGATTCGGTGGCTGTCGATGGGAGTTACGCAAGCTACACAGAGTAACTTGTGTAACTCCCGTTGACTGCTGTGCTTCCCTTCTGCACGGCGTCTGCACTGCACTGCACTGACAGGAACTATGTTTCTGTCGATGCAGCACCACGCCACTTGAGGATATGTCCATACTAACGGCAGCAAAATTGCCACTGTCAGATCGACCTTTCTGGATTGATTGAGTGGTCAGTGTAAACCTGCTCAATTGATCAGGACGCTGACGTAGTAAAACCACCTCCTCAAATGGTGTAGCGCTGCGTCAACAAGAATGCAGTTCCCGTCAGCACAGTGCAGTGAAGACACCGTGCAGAACGGAAGTACAGCAGTTGTGTACTTGCATAACTCCCATCCACTGCTGCCGAATCTCCAGGTAAGTGTAGACCAGTGGTGAGGGGGTGGTTTTACTGCGTCAACTTCTGGCAACTTCTGGATCAATTGAGCAGGTCTTCACTGACCACTGAATTGATCCAGATAGCTCAATCTGATTTGCTGCTGTCAGTGTAGACGTACCGGACTCTAGAGCACTACTGAGTCCAATGACCTCAACTGGCAGGAGCTGACACAATGCAAGTCAAACAGTGGCACAGGCCCTGCCCAATAATCATCGAGTAATAATCGAGTTCCTGCCAAGGCAGGAGTGGGGGGAAGGGAAGAAAGCTCCTCCTGGGGCAGGGGTAGGGCAAATGTGCTCCTCCAAAAGGGATCAAATTAAAATTTCTGTGCACACTCCTGTCAACTGGGAATACGCATCTGTGTAACAGCTGCATAATCAAATCTTAGGCGTGCAAAAGGCAGGCAAACTTATCCGTGCTTACGAAATCGAGCAAAATTTTTCATTGCAAATATTTCATACAAAATTATTTGAAAATGTCCTGATTTGCTCCAAGAAAACATTTTCTTCCCATTTCTACATATAATTTGACTATGTGTCCATTGTTTGAGGATTTATCACTAATAAGATGTTGGATGTTGTCAAAGGATTTGCTACATCAAATAATTGTTTTTGAGAATTTAGGCCATTTAATTAGGGTCTTCCTTCACAGAGCTCACAATTTCCAAAACTATCAATCTCTTGTTTTTATATAGCACCACTGGTACAGTATGGTGCTTTACAGGCACATGGGGAGATTAGTTCTCTACCTTAAGAATGTACATCGTAAATAACAACATTTGGAGACAGTATCTATAACCCTAAAGGTCTGATATCCTCATGTTCTCTAACAGTCTCTCTTCCTCTAAAATAACAGCAGATTTTTATTTGTTTGTTTCTAGCCACTGCTGCATGCATATTTCACATCAAGAGGAACGAGTGTGCTATTTTTGCTATGACACTCCTGTGCCTAGCCTACACTGCTGTGAAAAAGTTTCTGTGAATATTATACAATTCAGTAAAAGTATGGACTGCATTCTCACTTTGAGTAGTACCATACTGCATAAATGGTCCCTTTGATTTTAGTAAGTCTACTTGAGGAAAAAAGTTCTGCTCAGTGAGACCATGGGTGGTAAACTACGTAAACAATACCCTGGCAGTTCTAAATGGAAGAAACATTCAAAAACAAACTTCCATGTGGCTGGACTGCCATCTAGTGACACAATAAGAGAACATGCACTTCATTTTATTTTATTTTTAAAGATCAGCATCTTCATGACCCATTTGTCCAACTATGGGAATGACCGCCTGGGGCTATACACCTTTGTGAATCTGGCCAACTTTGTTCAGAGCTGGACCAACCTAAAACTGCAAACTCTGCCTCCAGTCCAGCTGGCTTACAAGTACTTTGAGCTCTTTCCTGAGCAGAAGGACCCGCTCTGGCAGGTAGGGTTGTGAAAGATGAGATGAACAGAGAATGTTTTTGTCTTATTTGTTTGTGAAGAATTTTGTTTTAACTTCCTAGCGGATAAAATGGTGATACTTAAAAGTCAGTTTTGTAAATTACCTGCTGACGTTTAAAGATTGAAGTAATTGTTTTCTCCATTCACTAGCGGATTGTCTTAATCGGCATCTAAAAAGAGGACAAATTAATGTTAGAAATTTGTTTAACTCATTTTATTGCTAACTGAACCTGATATTCGTAAATGCAGTAGAGACTTTATTGTGTAATTTCTCTAGTATTTTGGATTCCTTTGTAACTAACAGGAGTGAAGCAATTTAAACATGGTTTTCAAAAATAATTGATGTTTTGCCATTAAAGAAATTGTATCTTTTACCGTGTGCAGTAGGAAAGGAGTATATCCTACTAAACAGAGAGAGGATTAAGGCTCATTGGCACCTAGATATTATTATGACTGACACACTAGAAATAGATTAGATAGATTAAAAAGGGTGGGAACTGGCCAAGGAAGAAATGTACCAATATTGGGCCTAATTTATAGATGGTATCAACTCCATTGACCTAATTATCCTTTACGTAAAGGTGGGCAAATTGAAAATATCAGGTGTGTGAATATTTCACTGCAGCCTGCACTGACCCTGGAAATGACATATACTCAGTGAATCACCATGGTCACTGAAGATACAGAGAAACAACTGATGGTACTAGTGAGCATTGCAACATTCCCTGTGCACAAAATTACAGTTAATCCAGTGTAATATTTTTCTTTAGAGTTGAAATAATCACACATTAAAACTAAAGCTACGCAAATATTGCAGAAAATTATTTCTGAATATTCATTCTGACGAATGAATTCACTTTCAGTCTGATCGCACCCATTTTTGGTTGGCTTGGCACAAATATACCTAAGGACAAGCTTTACTAAAACAAATATCCTCAAAAAGCGTGTTTTAAACTTGAACACTCAAATGTTTTCCAACAGTGGATTTTGAATTCTATGCCTAATCAATAAGTGTGTCAAATTTAAAACTTGAATACATAGCTTGAAATTCACACTGCTGCTGTTTAGTTACATAAAACATCCAATCAAGAAAGAAAAACTATGCCACGTGACTTAACATAATCACAAAGCATGAATTTCAAAAATTTGCAGTACACTGTACCTGAATGATTTGCAGATTTGGAATTATTTATTGAAAAAAATTGCTAATAATTTTGCACAAAAAGTACTGACAATGTTGCAGTTTTTGCTTACAATTCATATGAATATAACTAAGTTCCTTACCTCTTCTTTAAAACTTTTGCACTAAATTGTAACAGCTGCCAGTACAAAGAGTGTTCCTATTCATTTTACAACAAATTATATTACCAGCATATTTGTTAGTTTTGCTGGCGTAATACAGAAGTTTCATAAAAGAAAAAGAAAAAAGCCTAAAAATAGTCTGATTTATCAGGTATATATTGCTAAGCAGCAGAATTAAGACCGATGTGCATACACAGGCAGTATTAGGACTTCTTCATTTAATTACAGCACTAGATTTCTGCTCATGCCAATATATGAAACTAGTAGCAAAATGAACCCTGGTTTGAAAGTTTTTTTGCATACTATTACACACCTGCGTATTTTTTACTTTGAAGAGTGTAGTAGGCCGAGCATGCACTTCATGCCAGTTGGAAATGCACAGAAAAGTCAGGATACATACACATGAATGCGGAGGATCAAAATAAAGACTTAAATCTGTAATCAGACCACTTTTTCATTTTAACCCTGCAGCCTATCTTAGGGTCTGAGCTGTTATGTTAGGGTAAAAGAGAATGAATTGGCAATTAGGGACCCTCATTAGTGATTTAAGTACAATTCCACTTTTATGCAAGTGATCAAATTGCTCATTTTGAATGGTTCTTACATCTAAAGTACAACGGACCCAATTCATCCTGGGCATAATTGCACTGAATGCAAACACCAAGAATGGATTTGTCTGTTAAACCAATGTCAGTGTCTGTTTTGAAGCTTGGATGGATATATACATAGAAGGAGATCACAGTGAAAACGACATTTTTTTAATATAGTTGCTTGAAAGTTTCTCTTCACAGAGAGATGAATTCAGAGCACTAGATGCTGGTTTCTGTTGCATTGGTGATTTGGTGTAAGTCCATTTACACCATTATAAATTAGATCAGAATTTGTCACATCGCACATAGCTATCCATAATAAAGGGGCAGATAACATTTCCTACTGTCATTTCTTGTAGACTGATAGTTACTGGAGATTTATGTAAGTAGGACAAAAACTGAACAAATATCATTACAAATAAAATTCTCAGATATTGCGTTTGTCCCGCTTAGAACCCCTGTGATGACAAGCGGCACAGAGATATCTGGTCCAAAGAAAAAACATGTGATCGATTACCAAAATTCCTGGTTATAGGACCCCAGAAAACTGGTAAGAGTTTACTGCATTTTAATGAACCTGGTGATATGCAAATTCAGATGATTACAATACTGAATTAGTTTTAGTCACTCAGAGCATTGGTTAAACCTTGATTATCTGATAGCACTTTTTATTTTCTGACATTATTTATATTTAGTACAATAATGTAAATGATAAAAATAGGTATTGCACAGTTTGACAATGTAGATGTAGTGGAGAGTGTTAACTTTTTCACAGGATTTAACTGAGAAATGGTGTGATTAACAGTCTGTTGAAGTGGTGACAGAGAGATTGACAGGATTTTATCAGAGCTGAGGGAGGAACAGACAGTAATTTTTCAAAACATGTATACAGTCCCATGGCCCCCAAGCGTCAACCTGTCCTACAGAAAAAGTGTGTCTTGCTTACAGCAACTCAATGTTATTCAATGGAATTTACACTGCAAGTCAAGAAATCCCTACAGGACAGGTAGAATAGTAATTCTTTTCTCTCTGATCAGAGAATGGCACATTTTTATATACTCCCTTCATATTCTCCAAGCCATCTACTGTTGATATATCTAACAAGAGGGCTGGAATTTAAGTCAATCTTTTTTGTGAGATGTCAGCACAGATACAATAATTTATTTTTAAAATCGAGTTTTAGATGCTTCATCAACAGTGATGCTCCCATATTCAGTATTAACTACAAATTTCTTTAAATATTTCTTAAATATTTTAAATATTTCTTTAAATAGTTGAGGGCCAGGATTTCAACTAGTGTAAATCAGCATAGAATCACTGAAGTCAATGGAGCTATGCCACTTTACACCAGGTGACAATCTGGCCGACAGAATATATATGCTTTGTTAATCTGTGGACTTTCATCCTATTTTCAGGTACTACAGCTTTGTATTTGTTCCTGATTATGCATCCTTCAATCATTAGTAACTCCCCCAGCCCAAAAACCTTTGAGGAGGTACAGTTCTTTAATAGAAATAACTACCACAGGGGGATTGATTGGTAAGATGGGTTATTAGTATAAATATAAAAGTTTATGTACGTGCACAATACAAAAATGGCATTACTCTTTGTAATAAGTGTATACACTGTTTAAAAATGACTACTATTACCTTTATAAAATGATATTTAAATGCACATAAATAAATGATGGTTATCTCAGTCAAAAATACAGTAAATGCCTAACATATTTATCTACTTTCTAATACAGCACACAAAGAGATATCTGTTCTCAATTTGAGGCAATACTAATTAATCTTAATGAAAATTACATGTATGTCTCAAGATGTTAGTGTACCCAGAGTGTGAATAACAGAAAAGGGAAAGCAGTGTATGTTTCTTAATTATACATCTCTTTAAGGTTGAGATTCCCCTACATTTCTCTGGCAGGTGCTTTATTTCCTATTTGCCCAAGCTTTTGAAGCTATGACAATAAGAATAATATTGGAATTTGAGTATAAGATAGCATGAGTAATGTTTCAGGTTGAATATCTAATTTCTAAAATACAGAAAAGAGAAATCTAATGAAAATTTCAGCCACAAGCAGTTTGCTCTTGTCTTTAAATGGAAATTAGAAATTTGCCAGTCAGCTGGGGGGAGAAATGCTTTTTAAAAGTATTTTCAAGGCTCAAGTAATGAGGAAAATGGTCAGCAATCAGTAATGCAGTAAATCAGGGTAAGTGAAGGGATGGCTCATCATCACTACCTTATTCCCCATAGTTTACCCAAGCAGTTACCAAAGATCTCTACAAAGACACGTTTGTTTGGTCTTGCTTTCTAAAAGTGCTGCAGAGTAAAATGTTCAAAGGTGAAAACCCATAATGCAGTGCATTAAGCAAGGAGTGCTAATAAAAGATTCTTGATATTTAGTCCTGTTTATTTACTCCCTGGTATCAGGGAAGCCAGTTACTGCCTTAGACTTTGTATTCACCCATAAAATTAACAGGGTGAAGGCTGTTCTATGTTTCAAATGGAGAAAATTCACATACAATTTGTTTTAAGAGGTATGGTTTTCATAGAGTTATAATTGTTGCAGCAGATTCTTATTATAAAGTTCAGTGGGTCAGCATTCATTACTGACTGTGAGAAGTCAGTCTGATGGGTGGAAAAGAAGAGAGCTGACAACTATGAAATTTACTGACTGTCCACCAACCATTGTGCAGACTCTTAGCTATTTTTATGAAACTGTTTTTTATATTAGGTGAAATTCACCCCTTTGCAGAGGGCCAACACAAGATCTGAGCAGTGGGATATATTTTAACCATTGCAGACAATCCACTCTGCAGAGGCTACTATCTGTAGAATTTTATGTTGTTAACAACGGGAGGTAAAAAGAAAAACCACAAAGACCAAAATTTGTCAATTCCCTTTTCTCCACCCCCGCCCCCCCCCCCAAAAAAAAAAACCACAGTGAAGAAAAGTATGTTGGTTATGGATAGACAAGCCTGATGATAATATGACAGACTGTTGGCAACTAACTAGAACTACTCTCAGAACTAAACAAACTAAAAAACAGCCTGCTTTGTTTCTACAAAATTGTGGTTCAAAGAGTAATAATTCAGAGGTGCCATCACCACTTGGAGGACTCTTGCATGAAGAGGTAGTGAGGTTTTCTTGCTAAGTCTTCAAGTAACATCTTCGTGCTAGCCAACTTTTGCCAGATTTGATAACAAGAATCCTGATTCTGAATAGTATTTTCTTATGATATTCTTCAGTGCTTTGACTGAAATGACATCCTGTGCTGCTGTTTGAATAATAAAGCACATTTTTATAAATAGGTAGCAGTGGGCCAAATTCAAAAGTTTTTATTCTATTTTTACTCAGTCTTTACTGTTGACTTTGATGAGAGTTTTGTCTAAGTAACGACTCAATTATGAGTGAGTACTTCAGGGACTGACCCATTAATTCTAAGGTGATAAATTGTTTGACACCTGTAACGTTTTCTTCTCACTACAAAAAAACAAGGCCTCTTTTTTTTTCTAGGATGTTTTTAACTTGACAATGACTGTGTCTAATACTGTTATGGATTATTCACTAATATATTTAACATAGTTGTCCACCCTTCTTGATTTAGTGTTTGCAAGACTTTTGAATAGTTCTGAGGATAGTGTTCCTTTTCTAGGTATATGGATTTCTTCCCTGTACCATCCAATGTCAGCACGGACTTTCTCTTTGAGAAAAGTGCCAACTACTTCCACTCTGAGGAAGCTCCCAAACGAGCAGCTTCCCTGATCCCCAAGGCCAAGATCATCACTATTCTCATCGACCCTTCAGATCGGGCATACTCCTGGTATCAGGTAGGGACTTTGAAGAATGCCAGCAGGTTCTAGTTAAATATGTATAAAACAGTTTTTACCTGGGATCCTCTCAATATATTGTAATTAAATACTAAAAAGGAAAGTTAAGCCTTTATTTGAAAGCCAAATAATCACCCAGCATTTACCTATGAGTACAGAAAAAGCTGCTTGTATATATAAACTCGATAATCTGCTCTTTTAAAATATATGAAACCAAAGGCCATATTTTCAAAACTCTGACTGTAATGAGTACATGCAAAAATGTGCTTGTGTGAAGAACATGCATTTACACAGCTAATTGTGCATGTGAATACTATGCAAGACACAGCTGCCCAATTTGTACTTCCAAATGTCCGTATGTATATGCAATTACTCAGAGCCTGAGTTTTTTGCAGACACAGAATAGGGCCTGAATTTTGATAAAGGTTAACTTTTTAAACCTTTGTGAAACTGACTATAATAAAGGAACATATGGGCACAAATAGGCCTACATTATAACCAAGTTGATATACACATCAGGCTTGAATGCATAACAATTGCACATCTTAGACTGATAAAGAAATTAAAACACAAACAGACTCAGAAACATTGCATCATCCACTGGAAAAAATTAGTTAAGTAGCACTTAAAATAAAACTTACAACTTAAATCCAATATCACCATCATATTTTTTTTAATTATATGCAATGAAGATTAGCACTGTATTTTACCTCTGAGTTCAGTCAATGCTACTGAAGCATGGCTTATGCTACCATTCTTTGGTATCATAACAAACAAGTCCAGGTTACTGGTGAAGAGGAACTTTGCATATCTTAAATTTAAATAGGTTCCCCAAATGTAATTCACAGTGAGTTGATAAAACAATAGTAAATGCCAATACAGTTCGCAAGAACATGGACCTATCTCCAGATGGCCAGTGGGAATGTAGTTTAATCTGAAGCAGAGAAGAGTACATCAAACAAGGTTTTAAAGAGTCAAGGTAGATTGTGATACTGATGGCAAATGCAGGTAGTTCAAGCTTCTTAAGGATATGGGTCTGCTTTACTAATAATAATAATAACAGCAGCAGTCTGTGGACAAAATTTCTTTCTTAGTAAAACCCTACATCTCATTGTAAATTATTCCATAACTACTGTATATTCCTCCATCATGCAAGTTTGTACCTTGTTTTTTGATCCATGAAATAGATAAAATAATTGTATTTACTATCTATCTATCTATCTACCTATCCATCTAAAGTATTTCTATAATACCTATCACCATGGCATCTAGTTACATACGTGGAGTATTTGAAACAGTAGGATCTGTCCAGAATGGACAAGCATGTATCCATCCTATTCTTAATTGTTGGCTCTTATTTCAAAAAGTCCCTTTCTTCTGGTCTTCTGACTACAATGGGAATTTGACAAAATAATAAATAAGTAGAAACTGTATAAGGACCTCAGAATCTACATTATCTATAAAATTTGATTTTATGGATTTTCTTTTGTTCCCATAAGTAGAAGTTATCTATCTGATAATCATCTGTGTTCACCATTGCAATAAGCGTGAGCTTTGCTGGAGTAAGATCTGAATATAAACAATGTAAAGACTTCAATATTTGGTCACATAAATAGAGGTTCACCATGTTTGAGTTCATTATCCAGGATTCATTTGTCCATAAGCTGCCATTTCATTAAATTAAAATGTGTCTAGTTTGTTATTGCTAAGACCAGTCAGAACTTTTGATAGTTTATAGTGGTGTTAGTCTTACCTTCTCCACAACTTACCTAATATAGACCAAGGCTTCTCAACTGAAATTCACTTCTAATGTAATTAATCTGTCACAGCCAGATACTTTAGACCATTGCCCATATATATTCTGTCCCATTTCCATGACTCTGGACTTTGATGTAAATAATGTTCACAAAACTTATTTTTCTTTTACAGCATCAGCGATCTCATGAAGACCCTGCAGCTCTAAAATTTAGCTTCTATCAGGTGATCACAGCTGGACCTCGAGCTCCATCAGAGCTTAGAGCTCTACAGAAGAGATGTTTAGTACCTGGATGGTATGCCACCCATATAGAAAGATGGCTAACTTACTTTCCACCTTATCAGGTGAATAGAATGTAACATTGTGCCCTTTTTCATATGTATTTGATATCTTAGATTATTCCCTTTTCTGATTTCCCTTCTTTACTGATTATTACTATTCATGGTTTGATTTGGGCTACTTATTATCCAAAACCATATTCTGATTGGTTGGCTGGGCCTTCACCAATTCCTGAGACTGCACAACTGGGGTTTCATCAACAAAAAGCAACAGGAACAGGAACCTTGGGGTTTGCATTGTCTCAGAGCTGAGGAAATGAACTGAGGAAACTTCAGCACTGCTGCTCCTTGCCGCCTCTTGCACATTGAACTGCCTTTAACATTGAGTTGTCGTCTTTTTTGTTTTAATCTTGTCACTTTCTGGCTTTCTACTGGCTGTACTGGTGAATGTCTCAGAAAGCAGAATGGGAAACTCAGTGCTTCACAGTGCATCAAGCATCAACCACTTGATAGACTATCAGGGTTTCCAGCTAAAAGCACTGATGGGAAACCAAGTGTGTCATGATAAATTACTGGGATGATGCTGTGTAATGCTTCTGCACTGTGCAGCATCAAAGCCTTGGCCAGCATCATGGAACGTCAATGCATTATCTATACCCCTGATGGAGACAGAGGAGATTTAGTGCACTGAACACTGTGTGGGCTTTGTTTCTGGTGTTGAAGTTTCTGAGCGTGGATATTCTGTGAAGCACTTCTTCCAAGCACAGCTTGTTTGGAGGAGAGAAGTTATCCAGAGTCTGCAATTTCTGTTTTCCCATGGTATGAACAAGGAAGCTCTGATATACCTGTCTAGTGATATTGTCTACTTGTTCCTTTAGAATCCAAATTTGCAGAGTCCATAGGATACACAATTGTGTAACACCAGCATTCTGATATGATACTCTGTGCACTGTGTTTAGATTTGATCTCTACAAAGGCCTCATGTGATGAGCGGTATGCATTCTAGGATAAATCCTTGAGGGACACTTGATTTCATATCCCTCGGTGAAAAAAAAACAGTTGTCTGTCACCACTGATTGACTCCTTGCTTCTGTATGAACATATCAGCAATGAACCATACTTGCCAAGGCAACAAGATGTGGTCAGTCATTTCCAAATTTGCTATGGAGTCCAGCATGATTAAAATGTTATCTGAAGGAGATCTAAAATCAGCAAGTGAGCATAAAATTTAACCTGAGATGTAAAGAAAGATTGGAATCTACCCAGCATATCCCAACTGGACTAAATGTATGTAGCTTATAGGGGATACTATGTAAGTAGTATATAAGTAGTATAAGCAAGTAATAAGTATATTAGTAGTATCTTACATGTTGGATTAATATGAGGTCCAATATTGCCCTACCTATGAACTAATATGGAAGTGATCTTCTTTCATATCTTTATTGTTATTTTATTTACCCACATTATCTGTAATTTTCAGGTCAGGATGTTCTTTCATTAATTAATTAAAAATTGTTTTTATGATTGTTTTTCAGCACTCTGAGCACTTTGTGTGAGAAGGCATCTTATAAATAAAATTAATAATTATTCATTATTATTATTTATTATAGTCAAGCATAGGTAGTACACATAACAACACATACAGTTAGAATTAACTGATAGTTTCCATTATAATCATAACAATACCTACCTCTTACATAGTGCTTTTCATCTGTAGATCTCAAAGCACTATACAAACCCTGTTTTCAGTTATTTTGAGCTTTGCCAAAATTTAACCAGTTGGGATGAAATTTTCTATGTCAGGCATTTGTGTCAGACTGGATTTGAAGGAAAATTTCAGCAAAAAGGATTCAGTCATTTATCCGAACAAGATCAGGCAAAAATACATTGGTTTACCCAGGTTAAAATATTCTTACAACCAGTTTGTCGAGAAGCTCTAGTGTCTCATAATTTGGCTCAGGGACTTGGTAGAGGAGTGACCTTGGTGCCAGGGATGTGCCTTTTGCCAACCCTGGGAAAATCTACACAAATTTGGCCAAGTTTTAGCCTCTGGAAATTTCCATTCACGCATGTGCAGATATAGAGACTCTAAACTGAGCATGCTGCAAGGGGCTGAGCACGACTTTCTCTGCAATTGCTGCTCCTGACAGGTCGGGGCTGCTGAAGTGCTAGGCACAGAAACTGAGTGGAGGAGAAGATCAGTCTGTCAGTGGTTCTCGACCTATTTACCATTGTGGGCCACATATGCAGCTGTCTGTTATGTGGGCCATATCCACACAATATATATGCTGTGTGCTGTTTGGGCCACAAGCAACCGATGGGCCTCAGGTTCAGAACCATTGCTATCCTGTTCTCTCACTGACCCCACTGCTGGCATCTGAACAGCAATGAAGAAAATGAAGAGAGAGGCCTGAGGGCAGGGGCAAAGGGTAAACTGGGACAAGGAACCAAAAGGGGAGGGATTAGGATGAGGAATTGAATGGGGGGACTGGAATGAGGCATGGAGGAATAGGGGAGGGAGACTGAGCCCGAAACTGGGGCAGACTGGAGGGGCCAGGCACAGAATCGATCAGGCATGCATGAGACAGGCAGAAAAAAATTGCTAGTAGAGTACACTTCCTTCAGAATCTGGTATTGACCACAGGACTCCTAAGAGCTTCTCTGCGCAAACACTTAGTTTGCGGCAAGCTGAGTTGTAAATCTTACCCCCACATTAGCCTGCCATGCACTGCGTGTCTGTATGGACCTTGCTGTCTTTCAGTTAAAATTTCGTAGTGCACTTTGATCTATTCCTATTTCAAAACAGAGTAGATCAAAGCGCACTAGGGAACTTTTAGTACACGGCAGCAAGGTTCATCTGGATAGTGTGTGGCTGGCTAATGCGAGGTAGATTTACAGCACAGCTTGCTGTAAACTAAGTTTTTGTTTCGAGTAGTCCCAAGGCTTAGCATTTCTCAGCTGTCAGCAAATACCTGTGAAACCCACTGACAAAATGTGTGTCTCTTATCGTTGTAGAGATGTTCATATGAAGGATATAGCACAACCTGCTACATCACTGTTAGCTCAAGTGGCAGAAGTCTGTGCTGTGGGAATCAGTATGGTTCTGCATGATGGAATTTCTGGTTTTCAGTTTGCTTTTTTAAAAACCTAGGAAATAACATACAAAACACTACATTAAAAGAACTGTAAGGTTGCAAGTCTAGCACTTAGAAGTGAGGAAATGCCAGAATTAAGTTTGATCATGCAACCAATTCGGTCCCCTGTACGTAGGAATTATGATACAATCTTTAACTATATGAACACATGCTGGTTTTCCACACAATCCCTGCCTCACTCAGTTCCTTCATTCACTCACCAGTCACCCTCCTCTAAGTCACTCCTCAGGCCCAGTTCATTCCCCCATCTCCACTAAATCAAAAAGCAGGTGATGATCAGAAAGAGAGAGTAGCAGGAAGTCAGGGGGACCTGCTTTATGTGCAACGTGCTATACTTCACATGTGATGGCAAGCCCTATTAGAACGAAAAGGTCTTAGAAAGAAGAGTTGTTAGTGAACCAGTTCTGCGCACACAAAAAGCTGCTATTCCACAGGGGAAATGACTAGTTGTCCAACAGCTGGTCTGGGCCTGAACATTAACAATCTCCTCTCCACTGTGCATTACTGCGGTGGATCTAGGTCACAAGAAGCAACTAGTGTGTGGGAAAGGCTCAGGGAGCTGATTGCCTTCTTCAGCAGTGACAATAACTATCAACGAATTGACTGATACTCTGCAAAAAGAGCATACACATCTCAGAATATCTTCTCATTTTGCAATTTATTTTTTCCGGATATATTAGCTCGCATTTTGCCAGGATGAATCTCCTTTATTTTCCTCCTGAGATTTCTAATCTCTCTAGGTCCTTCAGCATTATTTCACTGTCCTCAGTGGTGCTCACAACAGCTTCCAATCTAATATCATTTCAGAATTAATTAGTGTGCCATTTACCCTTCTCCCAGATCATTAATGATGACGATAAATAAAACTGGACCTATTACCATTCCTTGGGCTCTTCTCTTCCTCTTAATGAATGAGCTTGACATAGGTGAAGGTTTTTGTTTGAAGCTTGAAATATAATGAATTTTAAATACAGATTATTTTATTTTTTGCAGTTGCTAATTATTGATGGACAGCAGCTGAGAACTGACCCAGCTACTGTGATGGATGAAGTGCAAAAGTTTCTTGGAGTCTCTCCTCATTATAATTATTCTGAAGCCCTAACGTGAGTTAATTCATAATTAATGTAATGGAATATTAGCCGTGGAGTGATTTAAAAGGAACTAATTGTGCAACTGTAGTTTTGTGAAGAACCTGCAAAATATGGGTTGCAGTACTCTCTATAAATTATCATTTGCATTTATTCATTGAATTGTACATAGAAATGTATTGTGTGTGTGTGTGTTTGTATCCACACTCTGTGTACACACACACACACACACACACACACAATGTATCTCAAAGGAAACAGGTGACCAGCTCCAAATAACACAAACAATGAAACCTAACTAAAAAAGGAGGGACAGGACTATATCTGAATTAATTATGTTGACACACAAATATGGATCTTTATGTGGATCTCAAGAATATCCAAAGTTATAATTAATAACAATTTTGAAGGGTTATTAAATCTAGTGCATCAGGTCTTGGGCCAATCATTGACCATTAGCGATCAGGATGAGATCTAATGTGGATGGGCAGATTACTCCAGCTTTGCCTACTGCAGGATTCTTGCACGTTTCTTTGAAGTGCCTGGTTCCAGCCACAGTAGGAGTCGGGATACTAGCTAGACTGATCCCTACTCTGATCCAGTATAGCAATTTCTGTCTTCTTATGTTCCTAAAAATCATAGACACAACCCTGTGAGGTGCTGAGTGTCTTCTGCAAGGTGTGGGTATGTTTATATTCTCAGTGGTAGCTGAGGGTGCTCGGCACCTCTCAGACAAACCTTAGCACCTTGCAAGATCAGACTGGTGAGACATTTGTTGGCTGTAACAAAATGATGTTTGTAGGCAAAATCAATACAAATTAATAGCAACTAATATTCCTCTGACTAATTTTGCATGTATGCCATGTTACTAATGGTAGTATGTATTTTTAATGTCTTTACCCTCTTTAATTTCCATGGAAAAATCTAGACTTGCTTATATGCTGATTAGATATGAAAAGTACATTTTTCTTTCTTGCATGCTTCCAAGCTGCTGCCCAAATAATCCTTAACATCATGTGGGAAGAATGCAACT
Organism: Mesoclemmys tuberculata; assembly: GCA_007922155.1. Taxonomy (NCBI): domain Eukaryota; kingdom Metazoa; phylum Chordata; order Testudines; family Chelidae; genus Mesoclemmys; species Mesoclemmys tuberculata. The sequence goes on along the minus strand of ML675617.1, from coordinate 1,968,210 downwards.
CAGAGGGATTACATTTTCTGTGAATTATGCATTGAGCCATGCATTAAACATGGTGTTTGACTAGTACGGAGATGGACACTTGACATACAAAACAAGTATTGGTTTTAGAACATTGAGTTTGGATTTTGGGTGGATAAAAGAAAGGGATGCCTTTCCGTCTCTTTCTTCAGCAGCAAAAGATTCACCATGCATAAACAGAATAGACAGAAGGCTGATTTTCCTTTACATTCAACATCAGTTGCAGGAGATTCAACAATATCAGTGTCAGGAATGTAAATCCACTCTCTGTATAATAAACACCGATGTACACAAATCCTTTGGATTCAGACATTTAGATTCATTTGCCCTTAAAATAAGATTGATAACCTTAGGCTGCTCTTTTGAATGTGAGCCCATTGTCTGTTGTTATAAGAAGCTCTCAGAAAAGAATTCTTTTCTTTCCTAGACATTTCTCTATTTAATGCTTTCAGACAGTTGTGCTCTGTTCCTTTTTGTGGAGTATGTACCAAAACAGATTTTATCTTTCATGAGATAAAGTCAACTGCATTGTAAAGACATAATGGACCCAATTCATCCCTGGAAGTAACTCTGTTGAAAGCTCTGTTTCTTTGTACACCAAAGGCCTTGACCTGGATGCTGTGAATTATTATTCTGCATCTAATTCTGTAGCAGGCTTTCCTTCATGTCTACCCTTGAACACAGATAAATGTTCATTTAATATAATGGAGATTCAGACAACTTTTTCCCTTACAGAAACTTTGGCCCCAATTCATCCCTGTGTAGCTCCATTTAAATCAGTTTAGTTATACCAGTAATGAATTTGGCCCTTTAATATATATAAGGTAGAAAATTCCCATCTCTGCTTGTACCTACAAAATTGCAATAGTATAATGTGAAATAAAAATATAGGTTCTTTATCCAATGAACTCAAAGCATTTTACACCCTTTACTTAAACTTCACAAAGCCCTTTGAGATTGGTAAATATTAGGTACCCAGTTTCCAGAGGGTTAGAGTGAAGCACTGAGAAGTGAATGGTAGACTAGTAATTGTAGACTCTGATACTGTAGTGATGGACATTGTATAAAAACAAACACTTGCTTAAAGGCATACTGTCAGTGACAAAGCCAGAAGAACCCAGGTGTGCTAGTTGTCAATCTTCTGTTCCACCCACTAGATCGCACTAGAAGATATTTTTTAGCCATAGTTTGAGGTTGATAAATGTATCCTTAAAACAAGTTGGCTGGCAATATTGGTATTTCAATCATGCAATTAAATGAATGGGCATACCAGTCTTTTTATTAACTATATGCTTTGTATGATGATATAATTTTTATATTATGATTTGTCATGAATTCATACTATCCAAATATGTAACTCTGTTGTCACGTGAGAGGATGTTCCTGTGCATTGTCTTGCATCACCATTTTTTCACATATCAGCTTTTAATTAACTATGTAGGAACATACTGCACAAATGATACTTATACAAATGCTGTTCCACAGAGTCAATTTCAAATGTCTCAGTTCTCTAGAATAGACCCAACTTATGATTTCCCCACTCCTGGCCAGCTCCACATCCTATGACAGCGGATTGTGGGTTCCTTCCATCCACATGCACTACACTGACCATCTCCAGGACCAGTCAGAGTGGGGTACAACCATTTTATGCAGCAATCAGGGGCAATTGTACACCTTACAGATACATAAACTGAGCTAAAGATCTGGCCCTAAGTCAAACAAAGTCAGTAAATGGACTTCGTTTATTTCTCTGGAGTGCGGGTGGGTAAGGGCAGAAGCCCAGCAAGAGTCACCCACCTGCAGATCTGAGCAGGGGCAGACACCACCTCTTGGACTTCAGACGGTAAGTGCCTACATGTGGGCGGGGGGAAGAAAAACAGGACTCCCACTGGAGAGCCAGCCCTGAGGAGGAGAGTCTCTTCTCCACAACAGTAATCATCGCAACCCCCTGAACCCAAGAGTTTGTCATCATCAAATTCTGTTTTCTTCAGTTTAAATAATGGTTGTTCATCTTCCCTCCTGTTTGGTTGTTTATTCTATTCTCGCACAGCCCTATCACTGCCAGCCTCATTCTTTCTGCCTTCCATGCTCCTCAACAGACTTTGCTCCCTCTTCACTCCATTCGTTCTTCTTCCTATCACCCCTTTCTTTACATGCAGTCTCCCCCATCATCTCCTTTTCCTACAGCCTTTCTCCTATTAACTTACCCCATCCAGTCTTCCCCCTTATCCTACTCACCATAATATAGTCAAAGAGAACAAACTTTGGAACTACTGTGACATTTCCCAACCAACACACGAATCCCTTTGGGTCTGACTCTGCCACCCTTATTCACAGTGAATAATACCTTTCTCTGGATGTAGTCACATAGATTTCCATGGAACTAATGGACAAATAAAGTACTACTCAAGATAACTAATGGTTGCAGAAGTTGACTCTTAGCTTTAGTTGTATCCCTTTTTCTCACACTGTCTGTCTTTTCTATTTAGATTGTAAGCTCTTCAAGACAAGGATTGTGCCTTATCTGTTTGTAGAGCCCCCAGTGTAATGGGGCCCCAATCCTGTACGGCGTCTTTGGGTGCTTCTGCAATATAAATTTTAACTATCAATAAGATGAAATGGGGTCTAGCTGTGCCTTTATACAATGGACTCTGTGCTCAGTTATGCGTGTACTAGGAATGCATAAAGGATAGCTAACTAGCCTGTTATTCTTTCTTCCAAACAAAAGCATAATTTCCATTAGTGTTAATGGCTGTCCTGCCTGAACAACAAGGGGAAAATGGACCCAAAATATTAAGTTGCTGAAGTAATTAAAAAAAAGTTTTGAAGATGGTGGGAGCATATTGTACCTGTTTGCTGAATTGAAAGTGTACAAAATATTCATTTCAGGTTTGATTCACATAAAGGTTTCTGGTGTCAACTCCTGGAAGAAGGAAAAACCAAGTGTCTTGGAAAGAGCAAAGGCAGAAAATACCCTCCTATGGATTCAGAGGTAAACCATTATTCTTCTGAGACATAGCATTTGAATGGCTTGCACAAGTGTCTCATTCATTCATGTGGGACACTCCGTTGACAAAATTATAACAAGAACAAGAAGAGAAAATTAACAATCTATAGTTTATTTGCACTGATTCTCCCTACAGATGAAACCTTTCTGATACCATGAACCACATGATCATTTTTCAACCTTTTGTGGAAAGGGTGACCATAAAGGCCGAGATGTCTCCAAATTAACCTACCCTGAAATTGTTTTTTTAAACATTTTCTTCATATTGAGAGTGACCCACATCAGCAACAAGCTCAAAACACCTGGTTTGTTGCAGTCATGGTCAGATGTATAAACGTGGGGCTGTCCTCTGTTCTTCCAGTCTATTTCATTCTTGAATTGTCAGCCTATTAACTGTTACACACGTTCTCATGGCAATTCATTTTTAAGATCAATTAATTTTGGTGTCCATCAATTTTGTAAATATTCCTTCAGAAATGTTCAGATAAAGTCACCTTCATAAGTCTGATAGCTGAGGGCCATACTCAGGCCCTGAGCAACCTCCCTCTTCCACACAAAGAGGCCAGTATTTGAAGCCTCTGTTTTTACTCTGGCTTTCTCAAACTGAACTCCCAATTAGTTAGCTTAGCTTAGTCTGAATGAAACCTGGGTGAAGAGCTCCAGATTTGGCCAGTAGTAAGTAATGTTGTAGCATGGAGGCCTGATTTTCTTCTCATGCTGGTATAAATCAAGAGTAACTCTAGTAAGAGGAGAATCAGCATCACTGGGGGGTTTTATGTTTGTCAATCCTAAACACCTCTGAAAAATGTAAATACCTGAATGACAATGGTTATATTCTGCTCTCAGTTACACTGATGTAAACTCAGAGCAGCTTATTGACTCCAGAGTTACACTGGATCTGTACAGCTGTATCTGAGATCAGAGTCTGATCAGTTTCTTTGGTTTTGATGGACATTTTGGAAATTAACTGTACATCTACTAAAATAATCTTCTGCAGCTCATCTGCTAAATAGTGTACAGATGCTATATGCAATAAAACAAATAATAGGAGAAAGTATTCATCACACGAGAAAGCATGGCATAGTTAGATACAGGTAAAACAAACTGCAAAATCCATAGCAACTACGGTACAATATTTTACTAAATAAAAATGTCTACTTTTATGTCCATCAGTGCAGAGCTTTTCTGTCAAGCTACTACAGAGATCACAATGTGGAACTGTCAAAACTCCTGCACAAATTGGGACAACCCCTGCCATCATGGCTGAGACAGGAACTACAGAAAGTAAGATAGCATTGAAAGAAAGCTTCTAGAAATCTCTCTCTCACGTCAATCATCTTACCTAAAGCCTTCAGTAGCTACCAGAAGGCAGTTGTAAAATATACCTCTTCAAAAGAGAATAACAGATGGAAGTTCTTTCCATATGCTGGCATGTGGATTGTGAAAATGTTTGTGTCTCTTAGAACTCTGGGGACCTGCAAGCTTTCTCTTCACCATTTCTGGGCCTGTGGAATTGTTGTAAACTACTGTGCACACGTGGAAGTCAATAGCAACTGGTATAAGCTTTAAAAGCAAAGCTACACAACGGTCCAAATTCATAGTAAATATTTACACTTTTATATATGAACTTAGGAGTATTGTGTCTCATGTATGTTTTGTAGCCAATTGTTTGCCTGCTCATGATTTTTCATACTTTTTGATTATGATGAGTCTTATACAAAACAGAAAACGAAAGTAAGAAAACACAATATAATGCAGAATGGCCAAATGTACTCCTGCCTTTGGAATCCACTTGCCAAATTTTGAACTTAAAAATAAACGAGGAGTACAGGCAGATGTTCCTTAGGTGTAAACAGCAGGACACAATATGTATTGTGAGCCAAATACTGCATTCACAGGCAAAAACACTGTAGTAAGAAATGATGTAACAGATACAGCCCTGATCTGTGAGGATGAATCCTTAGGGCGCTGTGGATCCCTTTCAAGTTCAGGACCTATGCTTTTAAATACTGCACCTCCATGCACAGTCCACTGAAACAGCAACAAAAAGGAATATAGGAATATGAACAGAGACTACTATATCTTTAACAAGAAATGTAATTACATATATGAAGCACAAAGTTAAAAAAATGTACATTGTAATAATCTTTGTGAGTGTTAAACTTATATAACTGTGAACATAGGCGGCGCATGACTCTTCCTTTGGGAAGGCTTACGTGAGCGCCGGAAGCTCCCGTGGAGTTGGGGGGACCACGGGCACCCGAACGATGGCTTCACCCTCCTGCTCTG